>NNCF01134818.1:0-17345 GCA_002313205.1 Laupala kohalensis
TTAGCTTCTTATCAGTCAAACCGGAAACCGCAACTTCCGGTGATAAGCTCTTATCAGTGATTTGTAACCGGCCAAATACCCTACTCAGATGCGATATCTTGCGGTGTCCTAATTTCAAACCTCCCCTATGTAATATCTGGGTGATCTACATTCTCACGGAACAAAATTACATGACTAGTTCTGTAACATGGTGATTGAGTCCAAGTAATTTTCTTCGCTATCGAGGAATTGAAAGTGTAATTGAATGTGTGTGTGTTTTCACCGTCTGGTGTTTAGCCAGTTATAGACATATTTATTAAATGGAAGATTAGTAACAAATATTATTCGGTTAGATTTAGATAACGTTATCTACGCTTTGTCAACGATCAAATTATGTATCCTTGGCAATCCATAAAAGACTTTTTATATAACATTGGAAAAAATATAGAAAAGAGATGAGACAATGATGTATCTTTTTTTGCTTACAAAAATAACTTTATTCTGTGAATTTCATCGAAGTTGTTCAAACTGGTCTTCAGAAAGAATCCAGAAATTTATTTAGTAATGTACTGTTAACATTTCAATGTCCACGCACTGCTGAGTAAAAGAGCACGTGTTCGGTCGCCACTTGGAAGAAGTGAATAAGGTTTTCATTAGGGGTTTCTTACCCCCACTCCAGATCAATGTCGGTTTCACATTATATGGCCTCCGACAACCCATCGTTTCTCCCACCCAACGTAAGCAGAATTAAAAGAACTTATTATTCACGAAACAGAGCACGAAATACGGAAAATAGAGCTTCAGAAAACCTAAAGGAAAAAAAGATTTGTTTAGACAATCCCTTCGGTACACAGGACATAAGTTGCTCAATCTGTGTCGATATGAAATTTAATCCTGCAATAAATTGTAACACGTAGTAAAATAATAAAGTCTTGGATATTATGAACGTCTGCTATTAAGTTCTTAAGCAAAGTAATATGTTGAATATGCTAATATATCACAAATAATCATTTAAAATAAACAGTTCAATCATGTACACTAATTATAAATTAATTTGACTTGAATTTAAATATCGTGTTTGCATAAGCAAATGTAAGCACGATGTCGGTATTCTATGTAAACTCATAAGTTCTTTAGACGTAAGATTTTGTTTGTTTGTTTTTCTCAGACTTCAAATTAATGTTATTTTTAGTTATTCCTAAATAATAAAATTAATTTAAATTTGCCTTGTAGTTACTCTTTTTCGGTTTTATCCAATAAATTATGGTTTTATTAATTAGCCAAGTAGCTTGAAGTAAAATTCCATGCACACGCCACAGATGTTGACAGCGAACATATTTTCTTNATTAATAGTGACATCTTAATGACGGGCCGCTGCTATTAATAGTGACATTCTTAATGACGTCAATGTTCACAATCAACCCTTAATAGCCAATAAACTCCAGTACCACAAGAGAAGGGGTTGCGATGCAAAAATATAGAACATGACATGTCAGTGACGAGTCCATACATTTCGGCGTCACTGAGTTAAATTGTGAAGCCGTGATAACGTATAAGTCAACTAAGCTCTCATGAACAAATACTCCGCTAGCATTCTTTAGTAGAAGGGGACCTGAAAATGGGTTTATGAACAAAACGTAATGAAAGCTAATATTGAAATTAAGCAAAAAACTAAATATGCATTAAAGACAGATGTTTATCTTTGACGAGATTTTTATACTTCCGAAGTAAGTTCAAGATGAGATCATACAAATGCAGCGTATTTTTAGAGGGTGTATAATGGGGATTGGAATATTGTTTGTATGTATCCCCAGAGTGTCTGGAGCTNGTATCTCCAGAGTGTCTGGAGCTATTTCAAAAAAAACATGACACTAAATGACAACAAACCCTTGGGGGTAAGTCATTTCTTGCACCCCTAAAGAGGAAGATAAAGAAAAAATGGAAAAGTCCGATATTACATTCGAATCCATAGAGTTCGGTGCCGATGGGATGAATACGAACGTCCCAGATGCTTTCTAAGTTGACAATCAGTCCACATTTCAGATAATATTCCACTAGAATCCCTCGGGTGGGGATAGGAATAAAGGACATGTAAAACATAATAAGAAAACGACCGATATTGGTGTTGAATAAATCCCATGAAGTGAAGTGATTCCCTCATTGTCAGATACTTATTCAATCATCCCCAATAAGGAATAAACACACTTTGTGTTAGAGGTGAGAGAGTGAAATGTGAAAGTAATCGAAAGTGACCGATAATAGTGTTGAGATCGGAGTTCTCGGGGCTGCTGAAATTAATCGCGACTAAAGTAGCCAACACAGTTTTTTTCTTTCAAAATTTCATAAAAGACGAAGGATACAAGTAATAACATTGATAACTATTTTGGTAATACTTTTAATATGTATCTACACTCACAAATGATAAAGCTGTTTATACCACACAAAGTAATAACAAAAATTCTTAAAAATTGAGTATTCTCAATTTTTTTATATCTACGTTAAATGAACTTTTCTAATAAATAAAGTACATAGACAAAATACAAACCATTAAAATTGGGACAATGAAATGTGATATTTTTTATGGTTTCTATTTGAACTTTATGGGATATCTTTGTAATGATATATTAGCGGTAATGCAAATGCTANGAGAAATCCAGAAATACACGCACGCGGGATGGCAAAATTGCCGCCGCACGTAAACTGTTTGAGATAGTTTTTTCAATCAGTTTTGAACTTCGGAACGAGTAAAAAGGGACAGGAAAAATATTTTTTTTTTAAATAGTCAGGCAACCACATCTGGATTGTTTCGTGTGGATTGACCCATTATTAAGTTTTCGTGGACGAGAAAAACCGACAACGTTTCCAACACAACAGAAATTCCCATTCACGTGATCTACATTTATGACTAGAGAAACGAAATGATGAAATTTATACGGATAGGAGTAAAGGTAAAAAATGACAATTTAAAATTGACACATGGTGCAACTCAGCTTATAAAGAAGAACTGACACGAAGGATTCACCCCTAAGGAATGTTATAGCAAAAAAATATACATTTAAAATATTGAATAAGAACACGACAAATTCCAGTTAACCAATATTCGATCATTTCAATCGATCTTCTCAAGAAGTGACGATTGTTGCAGCCTCGATCTTTGTATCGAAGAAGCAGATACTTATATCGATGTCACGACATCGCAGAGATAAATTTATAATCGTCCTAACGTGTTCTTGTGTCACATAGGCATAAATGACATTGGACTGATGATCATCTGTCTCTTATACACATCTAGATGTGTATAAGAGACAGATCCTGCAATAAATTGTAACACGTAGTAAAATAATAAAGTCTTGGATATTATGAACGTCTGCTATTAAGTTCTTAAGCAAAGTAATATGTTGAATATGCTAATATATCACAANCTGAAAGAAAAACAACATTGCAAATCTATTTACGAGACATCCCAGTCATTTGTGTCTCGCCATCACTTATCAAAGAATTTTGAATTTCACGAATAAAAACGGGGATTTCAAACGGAAAGCAAACAACCTCTAAAATCGGGTTGGCTAAAATACATAATCTTTTAAAAGTTTACATCAGTGGACAACACAGTAAAACGTATATTACGTTATAATAATAATATGTACCACTAATATCTCTCACATCCTAATCGTTTGATCTTCACTGTGATGTCCATCATGTTCTTTATTGACGTTCTTTATTCACGATTGTCATTGCTCTTCCTCTGCAGAACGTTTCGAGAAATACATTGAGCTGTCTTTCTTGAAAACAGAATAAAACTATTATTATTTTAATTTGTTCTGATATTATTAACTTTGTAAGATATTGAATACCCTCCAATGTTTTTCTTTATATTTCGGAAAAACGGTGAACCCGGTATAGGTCTCTGAAAATCTTGCTTCAGTGTAATATATCTTTCAAACAATATATGATGAATAATCATATCTCGTGACTCCGTTTGAAAAAGAAATGCGAATGCTGCGAAGATTGTTCAAGAAATATGTATCAGTCATTTTAGTTTACGTAATATCTCTCTTTCTGAGGATATAAGATAATTTCTTGCACAAATTGGAGATTGAAAAACATAATTTACATTCGATTATTGACGTTTATTATATTTGCTCTTATTCTGAAATTAGAATTGTATTCTTATTTGTTTTTTAGAATGGTTCGCACTAATATTCTGAACGATATACACGTTGGTAAGTACTGTTGACTGTATAAAGTTCTAGCCTTCTTTCCATAAAGAGCGATTTCTTCACGACTCCTTCTCGAAAATATTAAATTATCAAAAGAAATTTACCTTTACGAAGACATGGAACAACAGCTGAAGCACAAAAACAAAGAACAAATCTCTTGCGCTTGAAACGAAGAAGCAAGTGAAGATTCAATCGCAATGAAGGAGAATTTCAAGGTGTGGCTTATCTCAGTTCGCCGTTCGGGGAAACATATCTCTTATTCGCTGGTTCCAAAACCTCCTCAAACATTGTTCTGATGCGCATGCAGTTAAATGTTTTTGAGTCTTCATCAAATTTCTTTTGATGTCAACAAATATAAAGTACGCAAAAAGAGATAAGGTATCGTAATAATAATGCAATAAAAATAATTTCTAAAATATAGAAAATATGCAAAAATATATAACATGACATGTCAGTGACGAGTCCATACTTTTCGGCGTCACTGAGTTAAATTGTGAAGCCGTGATAACGTATAAGTCAACTAAGCTCTCAGGAACAAATACTCCGCTAGCATACCTTAGTAGAAGGGGACCTGAAAATGGGTTTATGAACAAAACGTAATGAAAACTTATATTGAAATTATACAAAAAACTAAAAATGCATTAAAGAAAAATGTTTATCTTTGACGAGATGTTTCTACTACCAAAGTAAGTTCAAGATGAGATCACATAGGTACACTAGTATCTCACAGGGTTTAAAATGGGGGTATGAATGTTATATGTATGTGTCCCCTGTGAGTTTGGAGCAATTTTAGTCAAACTTGAAATAGAGATGACATTAAATGACAACAAAACCAAGGGGGTAAGACATTTCTTGCACCCCTAAATAGGAATAAATTAAAATAAGTCAGATATTACATTCCAAACCATAGATTTCGGTGCCATTGGGATGAATAAGAACGTCCCAGATGCTTTCTAAGTTTACAATAATTTTACGTTGCGCATAATACACCCCTATAATACCTCGGTTGTGGATGGAAATGAAAGACCCGTAAACATAATAAAAAACGACCGATATTTCGTGTTGAATAAATCATTTTGGTCCCCATGAAATGAAATGAAACCCTCATTGCCAGATAAGTTTTCATCCCTCTATATAAGGAATAAATACACTTCGTGTTGAGGGTGAAATAGTGAAATGTAAAACCAATTGAAACTGACCGATTATAGTGTTGAGATCGTCGTTTTTGGTGTTGTTAAATCTAGACGGGACAAAAGTAGTTTTCTTTGAAAAATTCATAAAAAAAGAAGGATACAAGTAATAACGTTGATAACTTTTAGAGTAATACTTTTAATGCGTATCTATACTCACAATTTGTTAAAACTGTATTTACCGCTCAATGTGTTAAAATAAATTCTAAATCATTGGAAACTTTCTCATTTTTTTTATCCAAGGTTTGATGAACTTCTCTAAAAGATCCAAAATACGTTTTTGTAATGGTTTCTATTGGATCTTTATGGGATACCATGTTAATAATATATGAGCAGTTCTGCAAATGCTGATAAACCCAAAAATACACGCACGCGGGAAGACAGAAATGGCCGCCGCTTGTATACGGTTTGAGGTCGATATTTTAATCTGATTTGAAATTTCGAACAAGGGAGAAGGGACAGGGAAAATATTGTTTTTTTAAGTAGTCGGGCAACCGGAAGGTTCACAGCACAACACATATAAATTATTAAACTTTTACATTTCAAGGAAGAAAATTTAGAGACGTAAGTGTATCAAATATGGTTAATTTAGGTAAGACATCGAACCGCAATGCTGTCGAGAAATACATGAGTCTTAGATGTCCTAAATGGTGTTCTATGACAGTCTATCCCATGTAGCTTGCACCTAATCTCGTAGTTCTTTTGGGAAAGAGTGGGGTCCTAATCATTCCCCGCAGAGCACACAATTTGCTCTCAATCGGGGTCAAGAAATGCAAGTATCTATGTCTTTAAGTCAACGGCTTCATGACACGTTCAGGTGCGATATCTTGCGGTGATCTATTTTCAAACCTCCCGTAAGTAATATCTGGGTGATCTACATTCTCTCGGAAGAAAATTACATGACTAGTTCTGTAACATGTTGACTGAGCGTTGACAGTGTCGTCCAAGATATTTTTTTCGTCACCGAAGAATTGAAAGCGTAATTGAATGTGAGTGTGTTTTTACCGTCTTGTGTTTAGTCAGTTATAGACATGGGAGATTGGTAACAATTATCATTGGTTTTATTTAGAAAACGTTGACTTTCATCTGCGCTTTGTCAACATTCAAATTACGTATTCTTTGCAATCCATAAAAGACTTTTTTTATATCGTTACAAATAGTAAAGAACAAGAGATGAGGGAATGCTTTATCTTCTTTTGCTCACCAAAATACCTTGTAAATTTTATCGAAGTCTTTCAAGCTGATCTTTAGAAAGAATCCATAAATTTTTTGAGAAATGCAGTGGTAGCATTTCGCTGTCTACGCACTGCCGAGTAAAAGAACGCGAGTTCGAACGCCATTTGGAAGATGTGTGTAGTGTTTTCATAAGGGTTTTTCTAACCTACTTCAGATCAATATCGGTTTCACATTATAGGGCCTCCGAAAACCCATCGTTTTTTTACCCAATTTCTTCGTCTAATCCTTTCGTTAGTTGGCCCATTGGCCTGAACCTCGCTAAAATATAAAAATATGACACTAAACAGACACAATAAATTCATAAAATTATTTCTCACTTAATAATACAGGATATACAGTAACGGTGTGTCTGCATAAAGATCGCATACGATACTGGCAGAAGGGAAATACAATGTAGTAGTTGAAGAACAGTGTTAAGAAAACCAAACGGATGTTAATTCAAACTCTGCTAATCCGATGGGATCCAGCAAAGAAGGGAAGCGTACTTCATAAATACATACCTCACGTAATATTTAGAGAGAAGAATAAAAGTTTGTTCAACCCGGATAAAAACCAAACAGAGATTTTAATAGGATAAATTATTTTAAACAGTACTAGAAGCAGGTAAGCAAGGAAGAACTCGACTTGTGTTTATGTGGGAAGGAGATGGAATCACCGGAACATGTGAGTTCTACGATACTGAAAGGCGTTGGTGCATAGAAGATTTGATGGGGGTAAGAAACATCAAAAGCTGCCCACAGACCATAGTGACAAAAACACTTTTTGAAACATTCCAAGAATATACGTACACAATGCGTGCAATGCATATATTTCATTTACATACCCTACACGTGGAGAAAATGTGTGATAATGTTTAATTAGGTTAAGATGGCGACGAGCCGGGAATCAAACCCGGGGCTGCTTCATGTGTGCACTGCGACATGTGATAAATGTTTCAGGAGAAAAAAATTAAAATGTTCCGTATAATGTTGGAAATACGGTTCATACACACAAAAGTAACTTTTATCATTTCATAGTGTGATGCACTTATGTCTATTCTTTACTTTCATGGTGAAACATAATGGAAAAATATTTCATTTTGTACCATCCAATATAGTGAAAGTTTCAGAAAAATTGAGCTAGAAAAATTTCAGTCTGTGTTTTCATTAAATTAATAGAGTAATAACGAAGTATGATTTTAGTTTAAAGATTCAAATTGTTAACCCGCAAAAGTTATTAAAACCTTTCAAACAGTTTTTGAACATAAAAATTCGAATTTATTTTATATTGTCCTTTTTGTGGAAGTACTAAAATTGAGAAAATTCAACCATAAAACCAGCGCCATGTATTGTACTCATTTGTAGTAAATGAGTTTTTAAAACTTTAATATTCTTTAATTTTGTAACACTACTTTAATTTGCTTTGAGGTTATCATTGTTTTAAAATTATTTTAAAAGTGTAAAAAATCAAACGTGCACACCTGTTTCACGTTCAAAACCTTCTTGACGTATTCAGAACAATGTCCTCAAAATTGGTTTAAAAAATTAATCAATGGTTCGTTTTTATTATTCTAGGGATCGATCTTGACGGATACTGAATAAGGAAATATAAATACAAGTATTCGCAGGCGCCATGATGGATCTAACGCCTATGATGGGTGGCGCCCATACAGGGTATGCATATCCGGAGACCGCTTTGAAAAAATAGTTTACATTAGCTTTATTGTTAATAAAAGAGTCACAGTAAAGAAAGAGTTTTTATCTGACGTGGTTAACATTAGTGTCTAAAAATAAATATTCATTATCATGTCTTCAAATATATTTTCGTTTATCTGTTCGCAAATAGGGAAGTATATATTTCTGTACAGATTTGTTAACATATAATTACTGTAAATTGTAGTCAAATGTATGCATGTGTATTATATACATTTATAAATAACTTTAACAATCATTATATTGTTAAATATTTGTCAATTCAATTTTTAACATAGGCCTATAGAGATCCTGCTGAAATGCATAAATACATAACTTATAACCGGATATAATATTTTGACATAATTACACATAGTATAAAACAATAGTACATTATAATAATGACGTAAAATGTGCTTCGTATACTGTAATACATTTGTACTCCCAACGAATAATGCGAATGGACTATGTGAAGCAGTTATGTGATTAAGAAATGAGTAGTAATACCCATTTTCGATGGCTTCATTACCTTCAGAATTATAATAATCAAACCCAATAATATGCAAAATGCATATCCTTACATTGAAACAAAATGTTGTATTATGTACTTTAGTACGTAATTCATTATGTCGCAATTTGACTTGACACTCAAACTTCCAGTTTTCTTGGTTAAGTTTTGGCACAAATTCACACGATTAAAAAAGTTAAACAAAAACAAATCGTAATATTTCCGTACCAGACTCAGAAACTATTCACAGTTTAATGACGATATTCATTTTCATCAATAAATTGTCAATTGATGATAAATTCTCTAAATTACACCGGCTCGACTCCTATGTTTGCAAGCGCTATGTCATATTTTTGACACCATGTTAGATCCAGAATGATGCATTCGAATACCTGTACTTATAGTGCTTTAAGTAAAGTATGTACTGTAAAGTAAAGTGACTGCAGTTCTTGCAAAGTTCTTGCAAAGACCAACGTAACGTATATCTCGCATTTGTTTCTTGATGGTTGAGATGTCTATGTTCCTTTCAGAAATGTAATCGAACCCTATTTTTTAACATTTGTACCCTCAGCTTGTTTAATGATTTTAACATTTGTAGCCTCAGTTCTTTTAAAAAAATGGATCTTTCTTCGCTCTGAAACAATTTTTTTTGTAAATATTTACTTTTACTACCCTTTAAAACTAATATTTAAATGCATTATTTTGTTTGGAAATCGACACTGGATTACTGCAACTCCACTCTGAATGCACAAATTTGATTAAAATGACTGAACTGGTGCGCCCTAAAATCACTATTCGTAATGCTCAATTTCATTTCGGTAAACCTGAAACAATATTGTGTAAACAGAATTGTTTGTAAAAATGAAAAACCTACTTTATTCTTCATCACGGTTTTCCGATGATTTCAACGATGAAACAACAATTGACATTCTCGTTAACAATCAATGTAGCTATGTGAATCGCCCAATGAAAATTTATATGAATCAGTAAACACACAATTAACGATCACATCGAAAGAAAATAATATTAACACGCAGCTCTTTGGTCGAATTGTTTATGAGATATAGTGCACTCTATCTTCTTAAAATGACGTAAGTTTCTGGCATCTGTGCAGTATGATATTACTTCGCGAAAGACCTTGTCGAAAGTTAATGGGTTTAATGTAGTTCACGAACTTTTCAATTATGGAATATTATAGTTAATTATACACTCATATATAAAAATTTATTTCGAAAAAGCTTGAGAAATATCTTTAAACACTTGAAATCAGCGTATATGGTTGTTAATTATGAAAATTCATTCGAAAATTCAAATTTTTAATGTGACTGTACCTGGATTGTAACTTACAGAAGAAAAAATCTTTAAATTTACCTATGCCGTGAGATATCAAACTGTGACAACAATTCTTCTTTAAAACACATTAGATCACTTGGGATATGTCACATATATTAAATTGTGAATTTTATTAATATACGAACTAAAATAATATGTGTTACTTTACACATCATTCATTGCGGCAACATTGTATTTTACTTCAAGTTGGTAGCATTGTAATTCATAGCTGACTTTCTGGCTAACAAACAACGCGTAAATAGACGAAAGTTTTTGAGGCTACTTCCAACGTTGATTATTTGAAGAATGTCTTTAAATCATCAAATTTAATGTGGAAAGGCAAAGTAGTCTCTGAAAAAGTATTCTAACAACAAATACCTCAAAGTAATTTATTTCAATTTCAATTTGAAAGAACGAAAAATTGTACATCAATGTTCTCATCTCTTTGAACTCGAAGTGTTGGCAATTTAGAGGTGACATGGCATTAGTGTTTGCACCCTTGTGGCGAAAGACGAAATAAGAGGTTCACTGGTAGCGCGGCGATATCACGTTTCTGTAGCGACGGTAGCGTAATCTCGAGTAAGCGGGCATTATTTTACTTTTTTTTGAATATCTCATTTAGATCCCGTGACTCGATATTGTCAAAAGGTTTCATACTTTCAGAATACCAGTATAATTTCAAAAAGTTTTAAGAAATTCGTACATTTGCTTATATAGTTTTTTCCCAGTTAAAGTTGAAAATTCGTGAAATCCCATAAGATACCTATGTTAAATTCAAGTTGCAATAACTCGCAAACTATTCTCGTGACAGTCGTGAAACTTTGCCCAATTAACAGTCATACTATCAACAAGTTTACAAAACGTAAACAAAATCTTACATTTTCGGTCTCATATGAAGTACTACCTTGTACTTCACGTAAGAGAGGTTAATATTAAAATTTATCAATTTTAATTTTTATATGCCTATTAAAGGTCGATATATTTGATAATTATATACAATTGACAGACATAAATAGCTCTATCAATATTGAAAGGAAACATTATTTGGAAGACATTGCAGTTACAATCATATAAACATAAAACAAACTAGTTTTAATATATTTGATTGAGCAACATTTATTCTAAAAATTCAAGTTAATAACCCTATTGTTGGTGGAATATATTGCAAATGATATATCATGTTGTTACCGTGAGCTAAGGAACGATGAGATCATTTTTGCCCCTTGACACCCATTCAAAAATTAAAAATCGAATACCTTAAAGACATCTAAATTTAGATTTTTTACAAACAAAAATTGAGGTATCTCAATTCCTGAGATATAGGCATCTTCTGGTCCCAAAATGGGACAATCAGAATTTTTGTATAGCAAAAATTCAAAATCACACATTTTACCTTATATCACCTCTTCTTAGTGAATGTTTACGTTACGTTATTGTCCGAATTTCGTGTTTCTAGCTTAAGTAGTTTAAGTCATTGCCCGAGATCTTATAACTCAAAACATCTCTATGATAAGTGCATGGATGCTAATAAAACTATATAAAGTTGAGTTTTCACCTTTTCGGGGTCAAGAATACAGTCTTCGGGAGGGTGGATGGTAGTTGAGGGGGTAAAAACTGGTGAAAGTGTGATGGGGATGGTGATGGTTGGAGGACAGAAGCGTTTTTCTAGAACGTTTGCGAAAACTTTGATCTCCCTGGCTGGGTCGTAAGTGATTTGAGTGGTTCCAGGGGATTGAAGAAGGGGTGATGGCTGGCACTGGTTAATGGATGGCTTTCTGTATTTTCTAGACATCACAGGATGTAGTTCGTAGTTACGAAAATGTATTTGTTACAACAAAAAAAAGAGATTGAGAATACGTGAGAGAAATTACTGGATTTATAATTTTCAACCGCAAGAAAAAACATCGAAAATCTATGTAGAAGTCATCCTAGTAATTTGTGCCACACCATCACTTATCAAAAAAATTTATTTTTCACGAATAAAAACGGGGATCAAAAACGCAGACAACCTATAAACTCGCAATGGCTAAAATACATAATCTTTTAAACGTTTACATTAGTGGCCAACAGAGTAAAACGTACGTTATAATAATAATAAAATAATTTAAAAACACTTTACAGCATAATAATCATTATGCTTTGGTAATGATTATTCTTTCACATGTACCACGAATATCTCTCGCTTCCTAAACGTTTGATCTTAACTGTGATATCCACCATGCTCTTTATTGACGTCACTAAAGACAATTGTCATTTCCCTTCCTCTCCAGAATTATTCCACAAATAAATGGGTTTTTTTCTTTTGAAAAATGAATGAAACTATTATTATTTTAATTTTTTCTGTAATTATTATTAACTTTGTAAATTATTGAATCCGCTCTCTTTTTATTTATATTTACAAAAAAGGGGAAACTGGAATAGGACTCTGCAAATCTTGCTTCAGTGTAACATATGATGAATAATCATATCTTGTGACTCCCTTTGAAAAAAGAAATGCGAATGCTGTGAAAATTGTTCAAGAAATATGTATCAGCCATTTTAGTTTACGTAATATCTCTCTTTCTGGTGATATAAGATAATTTCTTGGACAAGTTGAAGAATGAAAAACATAATTTACATTCAATTATTGACGTTTATTATATTTACTCTTATTCTGAAATTAGAATTGTAAGCTTATTAGTTTTTTAGAATAGTTCGCACTATTATTCTCAACGATTTACACATTGGTAGGTATTGTTGACTCTATAAAGTTCAGGCCTTAATTCCTTACGGAGCGATTTCTTCCCGACTCCTACTAAAAAATATTAAATTATCAAAAGAGCTTACCCTTACGAAGACATGCAACAACAGCTGAAGCACAAAAAGAAAGAACAAATCTCCTGCGTTTGAAACGAAAAAGCGAGTAACGATTCAATCGCAATGAAGGAGAATTTCAAGGTGTGGCTTATCTCAGATAACCTGTTCGGGGGAACTTGTCTCTTAATCCTTGATTCCAAAGTCTGCTCAAACTTTGTTTGATACGCATGCAGTCAAATGTTTTTAAGTCTTCATCAAATTTCTTTTGATGTGAAGAAATATAAAGTACGCAAAAAGATATAAGGTATCGTAATAAAAATGCAATAAAAATAATTTCTAAAATACAATAAAAGATTTTGTATTAAATAATCAACGTCAAGTGGAGAACGCTGTCTTTAGAAGTGTGAGGCGGATTGCGATATTTATATACAAGCCATGTACACGATAACATATATACGAAATTATTAAACTTTCACATTTCTAGAAATGAAATTTACATTACTATTATGAACATTTTGGACTTATTTATCCATCTGAACAACACAAGAAACAATGGTTTCCAACGTAATATTGGTTTTTTCTATATTCTTACATTGATGCCCTGTCCGACCTCGCCGTAGAGGTTCCAGAGTTCTCTTACTCTACAGTGCTTGATGTTAGATAGTCTTCCGTGTGCCAAATTATGTTGAAAATACTCCTGGCATTCTGGGTATATTTTGGAATATTACATTTCATCCCTTCTGGGTAAGATATTCGTAAACTTGTACAGTAATCAGTTTCCGTCATGAAAACCTCTATTTTCCACAAAATTTCAGCTCCACGGCTGTCACCAAAGTGACCGAAAGACCAATAACGAAAGTTAAAAAAAGGTCGACAAACATAATTACGTACGAAGAAAGTTTAATAAAATTTTGAATTAATAAGCAATAAAAAACTAATAACACTGCACTCAGAATCACGAAGAGGGTTGTGATCATTTGCAGAAAGAATGTTCACTGCACAACACATATAAATTATTAAACTTTCACAATTCAAGGGGCAAAATTTACAGACATAACTATCAAAATATGGTTAATTTTGGTAAGACATGGTACCGCCTTGCTGTCGAGAAATACATGAGTCTTAGATGTCCCAAATGGTGTCCTATGACAGTCTATCCCATGTAGCTTGCACCTCATCTCGTAGTTCCTTCGAGAAAGAGTGGGGTCCTAATCATACGTCGCAGAGCACACAATTTGCTCTCATTCCGGGTCTAGAAATGCAAATATCTATGGCTTTAATTTAAAGGCTTCAAGACAGGATCAGGAGCGATATCTTGCGGTGACTTATTTTCAAACCACCCTTTAAAATATCTGGGTGACCTACATTCTCTCAACCAAATTTCATGACTAATTCTGTAACATGGTGACTGAGTATTGATTTTGTCGTCAAAGTAATTTTTTTCGTCACCAAATGTGTGTGTCTTTTCACCGTCTGGTGTTTAGGTAGTTAGAGACATATATATAAAATGGAAGATTGGTGACAATTATTATTCGTTTTGAAACAGAAAGCGTTGATTCCCATTTACATTTGTCAGCAATCAAATTTCGTATTCTTTGCAATCCATAAACGACTTTTTATATAACGTTAGAAAATGTAAAGAACAATAAATGAGGCAATATTTTATCTGTTTTTTGTTTACCAATATAACTTTTTTCTGTAAATTTCATGGAAGTAGTTCAAGTTAGTATTAAGAAAGTATCTAGAATATCATTTAGTAATGTAATACTCTATCTACACACTACTTAGTAAAAGAGCGCGGGTTTGGACGCAACTTGGAAGATGTGTCTGAGGTTTTCAGTATGGGTTTTCCTCACCTACTCCAAATCAATGTCGGTTTCACATTATATGGCCACCCATAATTCATCGTTTCTCCCACTCAAACGTAAGTAGAAATGTAGGAACAAATGTTTCATTATACTGAGACATCTCAAATATGGCTTGAAATACGCGCGTGTGATGTTGTCAACCAATGGAAATTCATTCCGCCCTGGTGGTCAGAGCGTATGGCTATGAATCCTATCTTCCACTCTTTAAAAAGCTTACCTCCAGAATGTTGATAAGTTTTGATAAGTTCTCAGTGAGTTACGAGAACGAGAGACTTTTATAACATTGAAATACTCGTAGAAGAGTTGGTTGGAGTTAAGAGTGTGAGCGATCGACTTGCTGATCGTAATTTGAGCTAGTACTGAGGAGCGCACGAGTAAGGCAGGTCAGTTCGGGCACAATACGAAGCACGGAGTACGGAAAATAGATCTTTCAGAACACCTAAAGTAAAAAAAGAATTGTTTGGACGATCTCTTTTTTTTACATAGGACATTTATTGTTCAATCAGTGTCCTTATGAATTTAATCCTACAATAAACTGAAACATTTAGTAAAATACGAAAGTCTTGGCTATTATAGACATCTAATAATAGCTACGAAAGCAAGGTAATAAGTTAAATATGTCAATATATTACAAATACTAATTGAAAATAAATTGTTCTATTATGTACACTATTTATAAATTAATTTGTCTTGATTTGATATATCAATTTTGCACCAACAAATATTTCCACGTTTATATCTGTATTCAATTTATACACAAGCGTTATATAGAAGTAAAATTTTGTTGTTGTTTTTATCAGAATACAAATTAATGTTACTCTTAGTTATTCTTAATAAATACGTTAATTTAAATGTGTCTGGTAGTTATTCTTTATCGGCGTTATCCAGTAATATATGGTTTTGATATTTAGCCTAATTACTTAAAGTAAATTTCCATGCAGACGCCATAGATAGGTGAATATTGACAGCAAAGATATTTACTCGTGAAAAAGACACATTATACTTTTAATGACATACAATTATATTTTATTTGTGCAACTGACCTACTACTGGATATTAGGCAGAATTCTTAGAAATTAAAACTATCTCCTTTTGTAAATATGAATGAAAAAAATTATTATTATTATTATTCGAAACGCGGAAGTGACACCCTCTATAAAAAATAAGAACATGATTAACCTCTGTAGGGAAAAAAACACTTTTTGTATTAGGNCACTTTTTGTATTAGGTGTCAGAAGTAGTGTAACGTAAAAATAATCAAAAATTTACCGATATAAGTATTGAGATCGTAGTTTTATAGATATAAGTATTGAGATCGTAGAGGGCCGATGATTTTAAGAGTAACAATTTCTAATGAAGTCAAAGTTAACAATCAGCCCGTAATAGCCTTTAAAATCCAGTACCCCAAGATAAGGAGATGCCATGCAAAAATATCGAACCTGACATGTCAGTGACGAGACTATACTTTTGGGCGTCGCTGAGTTGATAGTAAAGTCGCGATATCGTGTAAGTCAACTCAGCCCTCAGGAACAAACACTCCGCAAGCATCCTTTAGTAGAAGGGGAGACCTGAAATGGGTTTATGGACAAAACGTTTTCAAAACTAATGTACAAATAAAAAAAACTAAAAATGCATCGATTACAAATTTTTTTGGTTAACGAGATGTTTCTACTACCAAAGTAAGTTCAAGATGAGATCACATAGGAACACTAGTTTCTCACAGGTTTTAAAATGGGGTGGGGGGGTTAATGTTATATGTATGTGTCTCCAGTGTGTTTGGAGCAATTTTAATCAAACTTGATATAGAGATGACATTAAATGACAACAAACCCTATGGGGTAAGACATTTCTCGCACCCCTAAATAGGAAGAAATGAAAATAAGGGGGAAGTCAGATATTACATTCCAAACCATAGGTTTCAGTGCCATTGGGATGAATAAGAACGTCCCAGATGCTTTCTAAGTTTACAATAATTTTACGTTGGACATAATACACCCCTATAATACCTCGGTTGTGGATGGGAATGAAGGACCCGTAAACATAATTAAAAAACGACCGATATTGGAGTTGAATAAATCATTTAGGTGCCCAATAAATGAAGTGACTCCCTCATTGCCAGAGAAGTATTCATCCCTCTATATAAGGAATAAATACACTTTGTGTTGGGGGTGAGATAGAGAAATGTAAAACAAATTGAAACTGACCGATTATAGTGTTCAGATCGTCGTTTTTGGTGTTGTTAAATTTAGACGGGACAAAAGTAGTTTTCTTTGAAAAATTCATAAAAAAAGAAGGATACAAGTAATAATGTTGATAACTTTTAGAGTAATACTTTTAATGCGTATCTATACTCACAAAATTTTAAAGTTGTATATACCGCTCAATATGTTAATATAAAATCTTAAACATTAAAAATTTTCTCATTTTCTCTATCCAAGGTTTGGTGAACTTCTCTAAAGGATCCAAAATACGTTTTTGTAATGGTTTCAATTGGAGCTTAATAGGATACCATATTAATAATATATGAGCGGTATTGTAAAATCTGA
>NNCF01134820.1:12849-29086 GCA_002313205.1 Laupala kohalensis
AGAGAGAGAGAGAGAGAGAGAGAGAGAGAAAGAGAGAGATTTGAATCATTTCATAATTAAACAGAAGAAATCAGCCTCGTTCGGGTGTTTTAAATTCGGAGAACGAGCGATGGAGCGGGAAGGAGAGCCTTACTCTCCAAAAATTTAAAAGTTCACCGTTCAGCGGTGCGACAAAGGTAACGTTCACATCTGGCGAGGTCGCAGTGACCCACGATAAGCTCTTTGTTGAAGAAAAAATTTACTGCTGTTTAGAAATTGCAGGCAAGCGAGGGTGTGGATGGATGACCCACCCCGGTCGTATAACTGAGGATTGTTAAAAGGACACGTAAGCGGAAGAAGCAAGTTGTGACATGTTAAGAAAAAAACGTTGAAAGCAGCGCTTGGAGATCAAAAATACTCAAAATCCCCAATCGGAATTTAGGCACGGGAGGGGTAACAGTTGTGGTATTGGAAGCTTTTCGTCACGTGAAATTCAAAATTGGAAGACATGGGAAGTGGAAAAAGAGGTGTAGGAGGGGATGAAACCCATTTAAGGAATTGCAAATGAAGGTTCAGCCCATTATATGAGTTTTTTCGCGGACATTTTTACATTACATTACAGCAGATTTTTCGCGGACATTTTCGTTACTACTCTGAGACGAGTATTTCGAGGCTTCTGTCCCGTTATTATTTCGATTATTTTCGAATAGTTTCGTAGACCAGTATTTCGAGATTTTCGCGGTAAACGTCAGCATTTCATTTTTTTGAAGATGCTGCGCGCGGCTCACTACTTGCCGATTTTTTTGGTAGCATCGAACAAGTCTGGTAGATTATTCGCGATCAGAGCCACGACTCAGTTAGGTTAAAATTAACTGATTAGTTCGAAACCTCACATGAGAGTCCTGAGCTCGGTATTGTCCGGATTAGAGCCTTTCGTTTGGGCTAACAATTTCCGGCGAGCTATTCCGAGAGACCGAGATCAGGTCGACGCCGCGCTTGAAGGCACTCGAGCAGTCAGCTGAGGGAAGGAAGCCGCCACCGGTGGAGCCGTCGCTGGTTACGCCACCGTCAAGGGTCGCCCGAGATCGGAGCTTGGCCGGCGTTGCGAGGTCAACGCACCCTCTACTCTCCACTGTCTAGATTGGGTTGGTCAACTAAAGAGGTATTTGCACGACGGTTGGTGTCCAACCTACGTCGTAATGCGCTTGTGCGAGAAGAATAATGCGGAACTTGTCGTAGAAAGAGGCCTAGAACTGTGGACTTGATTATTGCAAAGAGGGGCCACTAGAGAAATCCGCCAAATTATCTCTTATTGGTCATAAATGTGACAGCCGTTTTTTAAAGGAGAAATAATGTAAATTCAGTGTATTTTTTATTTTGTTGAGGGAGAAATTGTAAATGTTTATATTGGATTTTAATCTGTATAAAAATTTCTGATTGTTGTAATGGATCCGAATTCGGCGATAATGTCCGAGTGTTCATGTTAACGTTGGTAAGAAGTGCCGTGTGCTTTTTGGGGACTGCATGAGGGTTTGATTATTATTGTACATGATTGTGTGATTAAAGTTAATAAGTTAATTTGTCACAAAGCGTTTTCCTCTCAGTGGAACCCCAGTATGGTCTTTTTTTCTTTAAGTAAAAAAAATGACGAACCCAATTACTAGTGGCACGCTGAGATAGAGCTAGTCGTGGCGCCTTACTTTAAATAATTATTATTAACAATTAACTTTCAATATGTATATATACGAGGTCAGGCAGAAAAGTAATGAGACTGGCAACACTACAAGCGATCTGGCAACGCTGCGCTGTTGTCCTTGATAGGGCACGTGTATCAGTACCCTCCCATAGCTCAGTGCGAGTTTCAACTCCTTCCGTTAACTACGTGATTTTTGTGACTGCTATTAGTGAAGTTGTGTTTTGGTTGTGCGTCAAGCAAAATGGAACAGCGGAATTTGGAGCAACGTTGTGCCATTAAATTTTGTGTTAAACTTGGAGAATCGGCAAGTGTGACGTTTGAAAAGTTAAAACAGGCCTGTGGGGAACATTCTTTATCCCGAGCTCAAGTTTTTCGCTGGCACAAATCATTTTTGGAAGGCAGAGAAGACGTTGAAGATGAACACCGTTCAGGGAGGCCTTCAACTTCGAAAACTGATGAAAACATCGAACGTGTGAACACTCTTGTGAGATCAGACCGTCGTTTAACATTAAGAATGTTGAGTGAACAATTAAATTTGAACAGATTTACCGTTCATCAAATTTTGAGTGAACATTTGCACATGCGAAAGGTCTGTGCCAAAATGGTGCCGAAAAAACTCACAATTCAGCAGAAGGACAATCGAAAAAACAAGTGTCTTGATCTTCTTGACAGAATCGCTAATGAGCAAGATTTCTTTAGTCGTGTGATCACAGGTGATGAATCATGGATTTTTGAATACGATCCTGAGACCAAGAGGCAAAGTGAGGAGTGGCACACTGCAAACTCTCCTCGACCAAAGAAAGCTCGAATGAGCAAATCGAAGATCAAATCAATGCTGATTTGTTTTTTGGACAGAAGGGGAATCGTCTACAAAGAATTTGTTCCTCCAGAACAAACTGTCAGTCAAATTTTTTATAAAGACGTCCTTGAAAGGCTTAGAAAAAGGGTCATTCGCGTGAGACCAGACATTGCAGACAAATGGATGCTCCATCATGACAACGCCCCATGTCACACTGCCCTCTCCATAACAGAATTTTTGACCTCAAAAGGCATTCCTGTGGTTTCCCAGCCCCCCTATTCACCTGACCTCAGTCCCTGTGACTTTTTCCTTTTTCCTAAACTGAAAAATATCCTCAAAGGTCGTCATTTCGGGACTGTAGAAAACATTCAAAAGAGTGTAACGGACATACTGAAGACCATACAGGTTGAAGACTTCCAGCGCTGCTACCAACAATGGGAACAACGTCTCCATCGGTGTGTAGCTGCCCAAGGGAACTACTTTGAAGGGGATAACATTGATGTTTGAAAAAAATAAAAACTTTGGTAAATAAAAAATCAGTCTCATTACTTTTCTGCCTGACCTCATACACACACTACTGACTTATCACGAAATCTCAGAAACTACGAAGCCTATAAATTTGAAATTTGGCAGCTAGATTCCTTTGTAGGTGTAGACGTCCGCCAAGAAAATATTTTACGAAACTCCACCCCTGAGAGGGTGAAATGGGATTTAAAATGTTTTATGTAGGCATCACATGCAACCGACCATAACTCTTGATTGTCTCGAGCTATTTTAACCAAACTATATACACATATGACTGTCCTAAAAGAAGCACTTTGAGGGTAAAACATTCCTGGTACCCCTTGGGAGGGGTTGGGAAAGGGAGACAAAATATTTGAAAAAAATTCTATACATTTTTGAAACATAGTAATCAGTGCCATTGAGATGGATAAAGACGCCCGCAAGTTAACAATTAGTCCAAATTAGAGATATCAAAGCCCTAGCATACTTGGGGTAGGGGTGGGAACGGGTGGCAGGTTAAAATTATCAAAAATGTCCGATATAGGTGTTGAATGCAACCGTTTTGCGGTCGCAGAAGAGAAGAATTACACTCTCAATGTCGCTTGAGTCCACGATCACTCCCATTGAGGGGAATATACTCCGTTTGGTTAAGGGAAGAAATGTAAAAATAATCGAAAATGACTAATATTAGTGTTGAGATCATAGTTTTCGGGGTGAATGATATTAATGACATTCTCGAATACCCTAAAGTCCAAAATCGGCTTGTATACACCCTTAGCACCCCAAGGGTAGGGGAAGCTATATACAACTTATTGAAAATTATCGATATTAGTGACGAGTACACAGTTTTCAGCATTTCTGCAACATCCTGTAATCTATATTCAGTCCTCATTTGAATTAAGAACAAGCACCGCCTTGGTAAGGGATGGGAATGGGTAACCATGTAAAACTAATCGAAAGTTACCGATATAAGAGTGATAAAAGGTTAAGGGGTCGCTGAGATTATTAATGACATTTCCGATGCTGCTAAAATCCACGATCAACCTTACAAACCCTAGCACCTCGGGGAAGGGTATGATATAAAACGCGTGACACATCAGGGAATGAAATGAGTTCAGAATTTTCGGTGTCGCTGTGATGAATGGTATCACCCCTATAAGAAGGAATAAAGCTGGAAACATATTACAGAAATCACGCGAGCAAAGCTGCGGCTAGTAGAATCATATATTTATATAGCTCTCGCACAATCAATTCTACGCTCTTAAAATGGTTCCTTTCTGGAAAGATTGGTCTTCAGTCTTCAGCACAAAAAATATATCAAATGCTTTTGATATATTTTATTACTTATTGAAAAATGAAATTAAACTATCATTTAATTAAAAAAGTACCAAAAAAATTGAATTTAAAAGTTTGAAGCCATAAATTGTAAAGCGATGAGTACGTAGAGATATACAAACAAATTGGTATAAAAGAAATCAACTAACAATGGATAATTAATCATTAGAGGTTTTTTTCTTTGAAATATATTTGAAAAGAAAAGAAAACCTAAATGATAGTGGCAATAACCAGAATCAGCAATGGTTGACAATCAATAGCATTTTAAAACCCAAGGCAGAGAATAATATTGATTCAAATACAAGTAATTAAAATGAATTACACACATTTTAAAACAAGTAATTAGAATATTAAGGAGAGACTATCTTTCCTGTAGCTATTAACATGGACACATTTGACAGACATTATACATGTAATAATTTTTTTAAATTTCCTACACATAATAATGAAGTAAAACTCAGCCATTCAATTCAAATAAGTTATTTGCAGTAGATAGTATTTTCATTTGCTAAAGCTTTTAGTTCCACACTCCCGTTTGGAGCTTCACCTTCGCACAAATACACTGGAAGGTGGGTTACACCCAAGGATCAAATCTTCACCAGGTTCCAAGCATGGTTATATCCCCGGAAATGACAACAATATTGTTATTATTCACAATCCAATGCTTTCTTATGGAGAAAATTCAGGGTAATTAATTTCACATACCATTGAGTGTAACAGGTACCCAGAGAAACATTATTAATTCAAGTTTGACCAAATGTTCCACAAAATCTGGTGCTTGTCATTTTATTATAATGATTATTACCAAGCATCTCAATGTTAAAGATTACCTCCACTTAGCTTTAATTTTCAGCTTTTTCTTATACTATTCACTCAAAATTATACTACTGTATTTGTATGGATAGTTCACAACTTTCTGGTACTGTGGGCTGCTTCCGGAGAGTGCATTAGTTTATCGTACTCCATGTGTCATAAGAATTTTGTACTGCTTTTTCGACAATAAATTTATATATGATTCATTTCATCTACAGGCCTACATATTACTGTTACATACTTTGCATATTATTAAGAGGCAGGCAGGTCATTATACACACCATTTTCAATTTTGCCGAATTTCATATGGTAGTTTCTTCGAATGATTTAGAAGATATCTATATTTTTTCCAAATTTTTTTTTGTGGCACACAAAAATTCCTAAAGCGGGTCGCCACCCAGTATTTTTCTCAAATCAACATATTTCTGTATTCTATTATCTCAATGCACTGAACATCAGCCAAAGTAATTCTTGTGATTATAACATGATCTTTAGTAGCTAAATTAAATTATTTTGTAAATTTCATGGCTGACCTTCAGTGCAACCTGGCAGGGTACGCCAAACTTTGTCGCGGAAAGTGAAACTAGTGGTCCAAAAGCATTGCACATACTTTCTCATATACATTTCTCAGTCTGGACTAGTGAGCGGCATTAAAGCATTCTATTGGGATAGGGATGACTTTCACATGTTACTCTACATTTCGATAGTCTTCATTTTACCCAATTTAAAAAGTTTATTAAAGAAATATTTTACTAGGATTTATATTAAAGTATCTCTAATATACAAATTCTGTTTTTTTGTTTGTTTGTTTTGAGATAAGATTAGCAAGATTTATATTCTATTTCAAAAGATATATTTATTAATAAATATAAATAGGATATTATTAACGCAAGAACAAAGCCAGCAGACCGTAAATATTTTTATAAAATTTAATTAGGAACTAAAGAATTTTTTTGCAATTTGAAATTTCAAAATAATATTAATAAACACTAATCATATCTATTAAATATTTTGATTAAATTGATGATACTGTTTGTTTTATTTACTTCCTGTTATTTTGTAACACTCCTTATCTATCTCGTCAAAGAATTCTGTAAGTGTTAAAATATATTTTTAATAATAATATTATTTTTAACGATTGAAACTGCTATAAAGCATTGAATTAAAAAAATCATACACAATAAACAAAAAAATGTATCAAACATTACCTTCAAAGCAAAAAAAAACAGCAAGGAAGGAACAAATGGTCACAGAATATGGAATCCTGAGGAGAAAGAAATTTATATCAAGAGATGTGATTTTACATGGACAAAATCAAGTCAGAAAGAAAAAGAGAAAATTAAATACAAACAAAGTTTGATGATGAAATTAATGAAGAAAATCAAGTCAATAAAGATGAGCAGATCAGTGAGTTATAAAGAACAAAATAATAAAAACAATGAAGAATGAGACAAAGAAAACAAAAACCAAGGAGAAGAAAATGAAAAACAAAGAGAAAATACAAGACCTCAATCGAAATATCAAGATTATAAGATGTATCTTACTAAACAAGAAGCTTTAAGAACTTATATAGAACTAACAACAGGTCCTGAATAAATGGAAGAAAGCAATATAACATGAAATTAACAAGACACGGGACACTTGTTGAATCCAACTGCTGTTGGTAAAAATACTTGTGCAGAGGATGAGTTTTTAAAGAAGGAGATGACAAAAGACAGAAAACAAGTCTTATGGCAAGAGGGTTTGAACAAGCTAAAATGGATTTTCAAGAAATGTTTAGTCCTGTGGTGTACAGCAGTGCTTTAAGAATATTATTTGCCATAGCACCTCAGGAGAAAATGAAAATCAAGATTTCTGACATCAAACCAGCTTTCTTTCACAGGAAGGGCTCTTATGACCTTGACAAGCCCTAAAGCCCCAAGAAAAAAAATTTCTTTAATGGGACTTTGATGACATAACCTGCAATGAGATCCAAATGTTACTTTTCACAGCTAAGGTGTCTTTTGTTGAGCAGATGTCAGAATATTTAGTTATAATAAAAAATTAGGTGGGTTATATCATAACTTCGGTTGAAAACACTAATAGATTAAGGCTGTGAATAATGATTAATTTAAGAGCTTCAGTTAAAGTGTTAGAAAAAACTTCTTTCATGTCATTGAATATCTAGTAAAATACTTGAAGTTTACATTCGTTGATAGTAAAAGTAAAAATAAGCCTGAACATAAAATGTGTGACAAATGTTAGTTTAAATAAATTATGAAAGTTTGCCCAAGTAGAGGAGTTGTAACCTGAGACATTCGAATATCTGTTCAAGCCGATGCATCAGAAAGGTCTGGTATATCACAGTTGCATCAAAAATAACATGATTGTTAACATAGAAATTAAATTACCCTACACATACTTCATTGGAGTAAACAATAACCAAATAGGCAAGAAAATCATGGAAGAGAATTCCGTAGTAGAATTTTTACTATGTAGTAATGGTATTTCAAACTTCTAGTACCATGAACTATACTTACGTAAATTCAAAACACTACGAGATTCCTATAATGATAACAATAATTAGAAAACTTTGTGAAGAACACCATCACCGGCCGGCGTCGTCAGATGATCCGTAAAGCTACCGAAAACAATACAGGGAAACGCACAGACTTTTTACTAAAACGAGGCAACATTTAAACCAGCAGATAATCAAAGATTCGAGACACATGGAGTTTACAAGTGCACCCAGTCTCCGCAGTGGAAGAATCTCCATGATATTCGCGGGAAACTAGAATTCCACCAAAAACACCCGTAAAACAGGACAGGCCGTAAAAGCGAACTGGTGAAACGAAAATACAATAATGTAAAAAAATTCTATTTTAAACAAGATTTTATATAAAAAGTACGGGACTAAAAAGCAAAAAAACAATGTTATGTAAAATTGAAAATCAAAAACCCTGTTAAAAAGAAAATCAGAAAACTTTAAAATCTTGATACGTCATGCATCACAATTATTAAAACTACGTTTAAATTTCTGAAATAAAAACCTCATGCTTTTAAAATTTCTTTTTTAATTTTCAATTTTACTGAACATTATTTTTTACTTTCTTACGGGTAGAGGGGGATTTCTTACACAGGTCCTCTAGGCTTTGTCTGGGGGCGTGTTTATTGTAACAACAAATCGTTAGTTTTATATATAATTTTAACAATAAAATTAAGTGTTATTTTAATTCTTATGATTTTTAAACACTATACTCAGAATAATCTATAGTTCGATAATAATTTGTACATGTAAAATAATTTTTTTGTGTTAAATTACAAACATATTGAGATTCTGTTAGTATTATAACTCGCAGCTAACTTTTCAACTTATCTAGGAATTTTTGCTGAAATTTTTTAATCCGCCTCTGCCTTAGGGTCCTTGATCGGAATTGATGGAATGGTCCCTTGCTTGCTTCGGGAGAGTAAATTAGTTTATTGTCCTCCATGTGGTCATACGCAGTTTGTACTGTTTTTTTTTACAATAAAAAAATTATTACCATATTCTTTATATAAAAACTTGTATAAAAAGTTTATTACGTTAATTTTGTTTTANTATTCTTTATATAAAAACTTGTATAAAAAGTTTATTACGTTAATTTTGTTTTATACTTTATAGTATTAAAAATTGCTTATTTATTTGTATAATGTGAGCAAACTTGCCAATCCTGCCATTTGTCGTCAGAAAATGTCATTGAGGATTACTCAGCTTCCACATTAATCATCAGACACTAGTTTCTGAACGAGCTGAAATATTACACATATGGACTCTGTGTTTTGTGTATTTACGAAAGATGAGAAGTGTCTATGAATCGTCAAATTTGTACAAATAGTTTATATTTCAATTGCACCGCAGCCACCACTACCGTACGTTGTCTAGGGAGGATAATAGATATGAAAATATAGCATCGGCACGAATATATCATTTTTCATGAGTTTTGCATGCCATACGCTCCCCTGGGAGTGTACGATGACACTATTTATTCAGCGGGACCAAATCGATGTATTCAACTCCAATTTCGGTCGTTTTCGATTTATTTCTACTTGTCACACCATCCCCAACGCTTATCCAAAATGTGCTAGGGGTGTCTTATTTCCCACGGGGGCTGAATTAGGATTCAGACGGCATCCTTATGACACTATATCATCTCAGCGATGACAAAATTAAAAACAGCAAAAAAAATTAATACACTTTGAAAGATATAAAACATTTTTCTGTAGAACTCATTATTTTGATGCTACTGGGTAAGATCCCGTAAAAAGTTCCAATTTTTATCTTGATCGAAACTAATGCCAAACTTCGAATTCCTATTACTCAAATACTATTCAAGACAGGAAAATGGGCTCACCTTTTAATAAATATAAGTATGCAAAAAAGGTTTCGACAGACGCATAATTTGGTGGATAACCGGCCAGAAAATTAGGGTTGAACTAATTTTTAACATGTTGTATGGTCAATATCCTAAGTAATTTTCAAATGTTTCCTAACAAAATTTTACTCCTCCGACGCCTCCAATTTGAAAAAATAACGTTGATCATGTATTTGAAGCGACATTGAAGATGACACTAATTATTTAGCCCTAAAACATTCTCTATTTGTCTGAACTAATTACATTCCCTTCCCAGGAGGTGCTGGGGGTGTATAGGGACTAATCATGAACTTAGAGATCATCGGGTCATCACCACTAGTTTAAGAAGCCCTGAAACCTATGATCTAAACACTAATATCGGTCATTTTCGATTATTTTTCATTTCATCGCGTTGTCACCCCTACCCAATTGGTGTTTATTCATCATGGGAGGTGATTGGGTGTTTAAGTTGCACTGAGAGTGTCACCCTTCTCCTCAACGGCCTCCAAACTGATTTATTAAACACCAATAACGATCGTTCTTTATAATTTTTACTTGCCACCGCATTCTCACCTGCTAGCCTATGGTTTCTCAGGGCATAGATCTTCCATGTGAACTGATTGTGAACATGCGCAGGATTGGGGGTGTCCTTATCCACCACAATGACACCGAAAACTATGGTTTCCAATCTAATATAGGTTGTTTCAATTATCTTACGTCATCCCCTTCCCACGTCGTACTTAGGGTGCCAGGGTTGTCTTATTGTCAGACAATCAATCATCTGTGTACTAAGTTTGGTTGAAATTACTCCAGGCATTATATAGTTATGGTGGGATATTCACTCGTCCGTACATAACCCCATTTCACTCCCTTTATGGATAGATTTTCGTACAATGGAACCAAATCATCTATTGTCATACATATCACAAATATCTGTAATATGGATCGGAAACTTGGGAGTGGCCAAAAAATCAATTACCAAATTAGAAACGTAAATACATATATACTCCCATTTCACTCCCTTCAGAGAAGATTCTCGTAAACAGGTTCGAGAATCATCTACTGGCATGGAAACCACACAAATCATCTAGTCATGCACACGTATATAGAGTATCAGTTTAATCGGAATCTCGGAAGTGGCCGAAAAATGAATTACCAACTTTGAAACGTGAATAAATACGTACTCCTGTTTTATCCCCTTAAGCATAGATGTCAGTAAACTGATTCGAGAATAATCGTCAAGCAAACCACACATAACTGTAAAGTTTCAATTCGATCAGAAACTCGTAAATATTCAAAATATCAATGACCAATACTTAAACGGAAGGACAACGTAGGGAGAAAGTACCAAGTTAAATAAAAGCTTGTAAAAACAGTGAGTTCTAAAGTACAGGTTGAGTCACCGAAGTTAAAAATAATAATGCAATAGGGTTATGTTTCTGAACAAAATAGACAACTCAACTCTTTATGATTAAATCTTGATAATAAGTGGCGGCAATGAGGATGATGACGGGTAGTTTCGTTTACCCGATACTTTTTGGTGTTTCTATTTTTTCCTCCTCCCCCCACTCACCATCATGGCTATTGAAAGCTGGAAGTTGGCGGAGATTACAAAGAGTACCTGGAGGTAATGGAGGAGGGCAGACGAAATTTAGACTGCTGCTACCCTTCCTTCCTTCCTTCCTTACCGAAAAAGAAAACACTGTTGTGAGCGTCTCCACTTCTTGCTGTAGCACTGAATGAGAAGCAACGGCATTTTGATAATTCGGCCGGACTCGAACTTTCCCGATCGCAGCCGAGCGCTGTTGCCACTTCAGAGTAACATCTCCACGAATCAGAGAAAAGGGACCGCTGCCATCTGTTGCGCGTGGTAGAACCCACTCGCCGGGAGCCAGGCCGGTCGAATTTTCGCTTCCAAGGCAACGACGATGGCAGCATGGCTCCTCAATTTCACTTACACGCTTGTAAAATCTTACACGCTTGTAAAATTCATCCAAATTACATGACAGCATTTTTTATCTTTATTAAAAGCACAAGACAAAGAAACCATTAAATTTGATTTTGATCGACTATTTTTCGATTTAAAGTACTGTCTTAAATTGACATACTTTAAAACGTCTATTTTTCATAACCTTTTTCAATAATTTAGATTAATTTTTGTAGATAGACATATGCAGTCGCGGACTTCTCTGTAGAACTCATCGAGGCGAATTATATTGTCGTTCATAGTTGTCATCTATCTCTAACCATTTAGGCAGTGTAAGCAAATATACCTCTCCGAAGATGGATTTTCCCACGATTTCATCGACATTCATTGTTATAGGTTGAAAAATGTACACAAAATAATAATAATTATTCATAATAATTCCATATAATTATCCCGTATTAATAATAGTCCAGTTTTCATCAGAGAGAACTGAAAATTTTTACTACATAACGTTCTTACAATGATCACAATCTCGTCCAGCGACTGATTAAAATGGTGTGGTCCAATCAGTGCTTTCCGATACTCTTCCGGAGGCAAGCTAAGCTTATCGAAAGTCCTCGGGAATCCCCATTCTCTTACCTAGGAAGAGAGAGGTGGAGAATTTCGAACGCCAACGAAAGTAAACTACACATGTGCGGACGGTGGAAGGGATTTTCGTAAGTAAACTGAATATTTCCACCATCACTACTCACTAACTCAATAGAAAATACGAATCGCTATCAACAAATTGAGTTTAATTGAAAAATACTTATCCAAACAACAAAGCGTTAATAAATAGAGAAATTCAAATAGGAAGTAAGTCACAATATTAGAGCTAAACTAGGGAATATTGTGCATGTACTTCCGGTAGGTAATCGCATAAAAGGATGTTTTTTTTCCTCGGGGCTTTAGAGCTCGTCAACATCAAGGTCATTAAAGCCCTTTCACAAAAGGATGTGTGAGGGTTGAGTCTCGTAGGTTTGTCCTAGGTGGGCATCTTCGCCGGGGGCATCATGAGCAGCCGTCACAATGGACTGACAGTAGCTTCAAGCTTGCAACAGCGTCCAACGCAGATTTGCGTCAGTACCCGTAAAAAGTTTATTAATAATAACAAGAGCAACAATGCGCATTTTGAAAAACTAAGGGTTGGGGAAACTATGGATTTCTACGGATTTAAACCATGGTTTTGACCATGATGGGTTTAACTCTGATGAGAAATATAATTAGCTCAAATTATGACCGAAACAGAGCAAAATAGCAAATTTTGCAACAATTTTTATCACTTGCCGTTTTTTGAAGGATTGTTCTAATTTCGTTGACTGAAAAATAACTCCGGTACGTTAATAACATAAAGCGTTTCTGTTCTTAGAAGAGCTTATTTTCACACGTAAAATGTGCGTGTAAATTTAAAACATTTGCAATTTTTTCGTTTCATTGTGATGTATTTGCAAGAAGGCATGAGAACATACACAATTTTTCGAACTAATAAAATGAGCGTTGTCTTCACTTAGCTTCGACTGAGGGAAAAAGTGGAACAACCTCTGTTACACGATCTTGATAAACAAAGAAACAGATAAGAATGCGCTCATCGTGATAAACTTCGTGACAAGAGTAGGAATTTCACTGAATGGAATGTATTGTAGTAACTATAAACGTACTCTAAATATTTTAAGGGTATAACTTATTGGGGGATGATTTTCTATGTATGTACTCTCGCGATCAACAGTTAGATCTTATTGATTTTACAAAAAAGTAACTATATTTATATACAAGTAATTATAAAGGATGTCCCAAAATTAACGCAAGATTTGAATTTAATAGAAAACACAGTTTTTAGTATTTTGATTGTAATTTTTATATTGCGTGGAGGCCATTTGCCCGATGTGTTATTCCATAAATAACCCTATCCTATGTACTTTATGATTCAATATAAAAATTACAATCAAAATACTAAAAACTGTGTTTTCTATTAAATTCAAATCTTGCGTTAATTTTGGGATAACCTTTATAACTAAATTTAAATTAGTAGATAATACCATAATCAATAAAATGAATGCTTTTATCTTGCGGAAATGAGAAAACAAAAGACCAGGTTTATGTATTGTATATAATTTTGGACAAGAAAAATTATTCGTGTATTTTTTGTTGTTACAATACACAAATTCGAAGTTAAGATTTTTCCTGTATTCCAATGATATTGGTATTTTAGGAAGTCGACGTGCTTGCAAGGTTGGAGGTGATTTCCGTCCACGTCCATAAAGGCCGGTTGTAGAGGAGAGAACGTCATTATTTCAATTTCAGGTCTGCAGAAAAAATAAGAAGAAAGCACCGATTTAGTCACATTTTTACAAATCATATTTTACCTCCTCATTTATTGTGTTCACGATGGGTTTCAGCCAATGCTCGGAGAAATCGAGCGTCTTTTTGTACGACAGAATTTGGAACAAAAGGTGTCTATAACCAATAAAAATACTTCTCATGTCAATCCTTATGAAATATTCTTTCCCCGAACAACCATCAGATCTTCAAATAAATGCGTTTGAAAAACAATATGGTTTTGTTTACAATCAGTAACGGAGATGGTATAATGTTTCATTGCGATAATCGATTTAAATACTATTGTTTATTTTATTATTTAACCTCGGCCCATAGCGCTAGAACATACTTTATCTGTTGATTTCAAAATTATTAATTATTTCACTTAATATTTTTTGTTACATTTATTGTTTAATCTCTTTCTAATTCTTGCTTTGTTTTCGTTCCTCATTCCTTCTCTTTGGAAATTGTCATATATAGTTATATTTGTTAACACGTATATTTAAGCAATATGTTATACTCTCTCCTTTCCTCTAGCATAATATAGTAGGGTATCCATTTTTTTAAATGTAACCAAGTGTTGTCTCATCTGGTTCTACGTTCGAAATGATTTATTGAATTAGTTTTTCTTTTTTCTTAGTCCGCGGGAAAACGTTCCGCAGAACGCGTCAAGTGTAAGGATTGTAATATCTAAAGAACACTGGATTTGACAATAATGGATTCCTTTACAGGATCAATTTGTGCACTGAAAATAATATTTATATAATAAATGGTTTCCGAAATGTTCCTTAGAACAAAACTGATAAAGGAAAATTAAAATTTCGAAAAACTTTGGGTTGCCAAGCCTGGTGACCAAGGAGAAACTCGTGTAAACTTATATGAATATCCGTTATGACATTTCTCACAACGTCTGTCTGTATTATTTTTCAAACGCATTGTACAGGAATGGATTACTTTTCGAGCACTTGGTAGTATCATCAGGTTGTTCCTTCTCTTCGCATTTTCATCTCTACCATCCTCACTCGTCAATGTTGGCGCCTTAAGAACAAAAATAATGATACTTTTATTACTGTATTGACTGGAGTCTCGTAATATCAAGAAGTGTTGTAAATATTTATAAATTACAACTTATAATATTTTGACCTCTCATTATTTCGACAAATCTTGCTCATTTAATAGCTCACATACCTTTTGAAAACGTCTTGACAATGAAGTTCGCCATGGGAGAGGGAGTGAATAGAATTAATGCAGTCGTTGAAGGGGCTGAGTGGAGCGCCGCTCCTGTGTAAGGATGGAGGGCAGTTGACGATGAGAAACACCGGACACAGTCTGATTAGTTGACATTCGCCCTGGGCGGTGGAAGGACTGTGCAAGATCAAGAAACTTCAAAAATTACATTTATTCATTTAAATAAAATAATATTTCCCTTTCATCCGCTTTGTAATATAGAGGGATAACATCACGAAAGATCCAGGTCACACTCAATGGCCATCGTATTACTTTTCTTTTAAAACAAATTATACCAGGAAAATTAATCAATAATACTGGCATCTAAATTGCGTGTGTTGAAGACAATATTTTTTGTTATCAATGTCAAAGAGAAAAAAACGACTTATAAAGCGTGTAATATACATTATCGTACCGAACAGGCGTGATGAAACTGGCGATTACAAGAAACATCTCAGTGTGTTTTTCGGTACAGCTCCTTGGATATCGGTTAAAACGGCATAATCATATGAAATTAATATTAAGGTACTAATCAGAAAAATGATAGGACAAAATATAGCAAAGTAATAAATAACAAATTTAAACAGATTACGTCTGTCNAAGGGCTATGTATACCTTAAAATAACCCTAATTCTGATAGATAAACAGAATCTGTTTGAAATGGAAAACCCAATGGCATCAGCAAACCTGTGTGTAGTATCGGCGAGTATATAGAAACAATAAAATTAAATTTGTGTGAAAGACCCCATAAATTTGAAGTTTTGTCCAAATCTTGGTTGGTTAGTTAGTTAATCGGATAGTTTGGTAATAAATTAATATTTTTATATTTCTTTAAATATTTTATGTGAATATTTATTCAATATATTTTCCTCTGTAAAAATAATATAGTCGATTAAGATAAAATTGTTGGATTTACCCCACCACCGATACGTAAACCTTCGCGTTTGAAGGAAATTTGACTAGTTTCAAGTGCATGAATAAATAAATTTTTAAAAGTGTTGTAACAAACCGCGTATGACCACGCGGAGGACAATAAAATTTACTCTCCAGAAGCAAACAAGGGACCATCCCATCAATCCCGATGAAGGGCTCTGAGGCAGAGGCGGAATTAACATTTCAGCACACTCCTACGATGAGGATAAAAGCAGTAAGCTGCGTGTTATAATATCAACAAAATACCGTATCAACAAACTACCGCCGAATTTGTATTTAATATAATACATCTACATATT
>NNCF01134820.1:29125-55781 GCA_002313205.1 Laupala kohalensis
AACTCTTAAAATAACTCTAAATTCGATATTAAATATTACAACAGTATTAACGACACCGCCGCGAACAAACGAATGACTTCAGAGGTGAATTAAAGGGATGGTTTTCATCCCTTCCGTATGTACCTTTACACGCTTGGAGGAACTGTCTGTGAATGAAAACACAAAGTAAAACTAACCGCTTGCGCAGCGGTACGGACGTCGCTGGGTGGTGATTTGCGCGATATGGGTCTGGACAGAGGCGACGAGTTGGCTGCAGCTGTCGAATGACGAGCAGCGAGACGCAGGTGAGACAGGGGCGAGTGCACTGACGGTAATATGCGTTGCCGCGACCAATTGTTTTGCGCCTGCTGTAAACCCAATACAGGAAATTATAGTAGAATTAAAATTAGAAAGGGATGCCTTACAAGGATGATGCGGCGCAGGAGAGCAGTCACTGCTTCCACTCGATCAAAAGCTGGGGCTATTCTTTACAACGCGGGTCGATTCGTTATTGTATTATGAGCAAAAATGCACACGCAACGACTCTTTACCATATATCCACCAAATCATATGTATGTTTTGCTTTTGCATATTAAAATGAAATGCGATTTTAACAGAAGCTTGATGGTGATGAAATCTCGTTTATATTGAATTTATTTATTTATTTATCAAGTATAATACATCATGCCCCTGTACCTTAAAACAAAGTCATTATCAGGGTTATCTATATACCTGTGTTTCTTTTTTCCCTTGAAAACATAGTGCTCATTTCGTTTCATTTTTCATTCTTTTGTGTCTTGTATTTGCTTTTTCTACTGTCCTCGTCTGTCTCACTGTGATCCTCACTGTGATATTTGTCTCATTGTCTTTTTTATTGTCCTCTTATTTCGTATTTTGCTGCATTACGGATTTACATAATTTCTGATATATAATCTGTAAAATAAGTATATTTACTTTTTCTTCCAATTAAAAATGTCCAGTCATTTAAATTCGTTAAACCCTCGGTCTTCATTTTCTCGAACCATCTCTACCTCCGTTATCCTGCATTCATATACTATATGAGTCACATCCTCCACAAGTACAATTTCTGTCCTACACCAAACATCTTATATGGCACTACAGCCCTTTGTGGGTTTTGGCCTTCGCGGAGGATAGAGCTCCCGTAATTTCTTGACCTCGGCACTAGAAGGAGGAGATGTGGTCAGCATCTCGCTCCGACCGGTTCGACCCCAGGATCGATCCTGGTANTTTGCCAACATCCGATTAAAACTCTCTTTATGGTTGTTTAACATCCATTCTCCTCTTGTCGTAATATCTGTCCACCCACCATTATGTATTCCTCCCGTCTCATCTTGTATCTTAAATAATATTGGTCTATAACTGAGTCTGTAGGTAGATGCCCCGTTATTATTTGTAGTGCTTTTGTAGACACTGTTTTATAACAGTTATTCCACTGAGGTAAACAGACCCGTTTTAAACTCGCCAATTTCCTTTCATTACTCACTAATTTTGATCTCCTATACCACACACTAACTACAACAGTATAATACAATGGGTTGTAACGCCGCCCTATATATCTTCTTTAACTCTTTTCATCCTAGATCTTCCTTTATCCTCAAAGATGTGTATGGTTCTTGGAGTAAACATGTATCTATTTTATTTTGTTCCACATATTGAATCAATTCTTGACTACCAATATTCCCCCGTGGAAATTTATTTGAATTACCCTAATAACCATAATCTATTGATCATTTTATCACATTTAATACTCTCTTGTACCCCGGACAATTTTTGTCTCTTACTGAATGATTTCCATCTTTACCCTTACATACACAATTTACACATTTTTGCATCTCGTTCCTCACGTTGCACTCGTCATAACGGTGGCTACCATTTCCACAATGACCACATACGTCAACGTCATTTGTACAATTCTTACAAAAATGGCCGAAACGATGGCACAGGAAACACGTAAGAGGTTCTATAAATTCTTCCACAACGTACGAACGAATATTACTCTTGTATATTACTCTTCCTTGGCGAATTACTTTTTGAAAGACCTTTCCGCCTAATTCCAAAATCCAATTTTTCTGTCGTCCCTCTTTTCTGTCGTATTTCCGTAATACTTGCACACTCTTGAGTGTTATTTCTGTTTTCTCTTCCCCACTTTCAAATTGTTCCAAGATGCTACGTACTAATTCCTCTTCTGATACGTCTATTTCAACTCCATATATTATTATATTTGGTCTGCTTCTTCTTAATGACATCAATTTGAGTATTCTACCAAATTTTACAATATCAGATAGTTTCGCAACTTCTTATCATTTAGTGTCAATATCAACGCATTAGTTCTGGTTCCTTTTGCACTTTCCACAATTAGCCGTACCTTATTGTTTCGTAGCATATCTTGTACTTTCTCTTTAACATTGAACTGTTTTTCTTTATTGCTTTTTTTCCAATATGACAATTTCCCCACCTGTTTGCCGTCGCCCTCCTTGTCTTCTTCTCACTATTTCAGCGTACAAGCTGTCCTTACCAACAGCTATTACTTTCTGGAGCGTATTATCTAGCATCTCTTCGAGACTACAATCACCATTCTCCAATCTACAATGTGTCCCATAGTCCTGTCTGTCCCACCTGTCCTGCCGATTCCACATCTCTTTGACTGCAGCCAATACCACATTTTCTATATTTTTCCATTTTTCATTCCCCTCTTCTAGTTCTGTACTTCGTTTCTCATTTATTTCGGTCAACTTCCCCAAAACAACCTCTTCTACAGTCTTCACCAATCAATCATCAATACTCGAACTATTGTCTATGCAACATTTCTGAACTACATGCGGTCTGTCTTGTATTCTTTCCATCAGAATATTGTGTCTGTCGTCTATTGTATGAATTAATTTCTCCTCCACCTCCTACATGTCAATTCTTTCCGAGAAATTGCATAAATTTCTACTTAATTTGTCCATATTGTATTTTAAATCTGCTACGCTTTCCATTAATCCCAATTTTTCTTCCAATTCTTCCTTTCGCTCTCTTAAATTTACCACAATTTTCCAAATGTCGTCTACTCCATCTCAAAGTTGCTTTTCTACACTACTGGTTATTTTCTTGAACTTTCCCCATTGAATATCTCAGTCATCTTGTCGTATTTCCTCTTTAATTTCTTTAAATGCATCCTATTCGTACCTGCATCATCTACCTCGTTCCCAGTTTAATCTGTACGCTTCCTTGTCTGTTTTGATATGTTGCGTATATTATTAATCGATCTATGTTCCCTTGAGCTGTTTACGAACTCTCGATGAACTAACTATCGTCACTCAGTTCTCCACAAAGTCCACACGCTGGAGTACACTACCTGTAGTCATACGGTCAGTTATCAATGTACTCTTTTTTATAGAATTTCAATTCCCTGTGTACCTTCTGTCCACTACCCAGAACTTCAGAATAATTGTCCTAGTAGGAAACTCTCCCCATTGTCAATTCCTCTCGGTATCGTATCCTCTGAATTTTGTATGAATTCACGTCACTAACACACTATGTTTTCTGTTGGGCTTGACTTTCCTTGCGGGGCTGCTTATATTATTACAACACCGGAAGACCCTAAGTTATATGTTCTTATTGAAGGACGTAAGTCTCTAACATTATACTCAGTCCAATATATTTTGAACGTACCAACCCTATGTCTCAACATACTGATGTTTATAAATACCAGCATCAGCAATAGTTCTTCCACATCCAAAAGGACCACTAGTATCTCCCGAGTTATGCAGTAGCCCTTGAATATATTAGTTCTCTATTTTCTGTTGGACTTGACATTCCTTATAGTAATGCTTATATTATCATAACACCAGAATATTCTATGTTATATGGTCTTAATTAACATAGGCCTCCAACATTATGCTCAGTCCAATATATTTTATTCGTATTTAACACAAGTACCAACCTTATGTCTCAATGTACTAATGTTTATAAACACCAGCATCACAATAATTCTCCCGTCTCAAAAAAGGAACGCTAGTGTCTCACTAGTTATGCAGAAGGCCTTGAATATATTGAGACAGGTTCTGGTATCAGAACATATTTGACAAAATACTAACGAGCGTTTGCGGTCAAGCGTACATTCGCAATGTTGACTTGTGCCGCCACGCCATGTGCGTTCCGTACTCATCAAACTGTACCCGGGATCCCATGAGAAACTCCTTTTATTGATTCATACCGAAAATAGATTCATAGTGATCTTGTCACTATTTGGTGAGCACTTTCACAAATTGGGATAATTGGTCCTTATTTTTATTTAAAGAAGGCGTTTTATTTGTAGGCAATTTCGATCGATATGTGAACATAATTGAGAAATTTCTTTCCCCAAATCTTGGAGAATAAGACACTGGTAACACGTGGTTTCAGCAAGACGAGACAAGTCCCACACATCACCAAGTCCAAGACGTTTAGCGGCAGAGGTTCCTGTTAGTTGATATATAAGAAAAGTGACATCTTGTAACCAACCAGAACGCGTACCAAAAGACCCATAACCCCTGGCGGGTTTTTTCCTTTAAGGCTACCTAACAGGATCAGTCTTACATTTTGTCCCCTTGCACCTGTAAGCACCGACGTTAGCAATACACATAAATTTGTGAATTTTGAATATTTAAGAAGTACATAGACGATATAAAGGAAATAAAAGGAGGTATGAAAGGTTAGAAGTAAAATTACGCTCATCTATATGTGCTTGAGGACGATCACCGTACAGAAGGACAAACAGAATAGGAAGAGAAACAGAAAAAGTCTCAGAATGTCGGAAGATGGGAACGCGAAAAGAAAAGAAAAAAATTTTTTCGTATACTTCGAGACATGAAGGAGAAAGTTACTCAAAACGTCGAAGTGCGCTTTGAGCTGTGCATAGAAAATAAGGAACGCAAATTTGCCGACATTATTTTTAAAACAATAAAAAAACTCCGTGTTGTGTACCATTTTAATGCGAAAATTTGTTTATTATATTGTTCCATTTTGTATTAATCATCTTTGAAAATAGTGACGCCTATTTGCCTCATCCCGCACAACTAGTATTTTTGCTATGTAGCTTTTGTTTGATTCTTAAAACTGGGATCCAAATTCCGTGACAGTTAAATACGCCTAGGAGACATTACTCCTATGAGACAAATCACCTAGATATTCTGTTGGTTGCTAATTACAAAAACCATTAGTATTGGAAGAAATTCAAGTCCGCGGTGCAAAACAATTCTCCTCCCCTCTTGGTACTATAATTGTTTGCTTATTTAACGTCTTCTTACGTCGTTCAAATAAGCGAGAGACTCCAGTTGGTACCCACTCTACACGAATCCCACTCAGATTCTATTAGCCATTACGACAAATTCACCCTACCAGTTTTAACCTATGCACAGAAAGTGTCAAACTTTGTTCCAACAGAGCCGCTATCACCTTTTTCGCGGGCTCGAGTTTTCTGTCGGCTGGTGATACATAAAATATTTAGCTCTTTATCTACTTGTTTCTTTTAACAAAAAAAAATGATTTTTTCTATAAGGAAGTAATAAATATAGCAAAAAACTATTTAAAATTCGTTTATAGCAGAACTGTGTATTTCAGAAACACTACAAACCAAACGTCCTAAACTTTTCAGGAGAAGGAAAAAAGCTGTTTTGTAAAAGAAAAGTTTTCTAAACTAGATTGAATATCACAACCTAAATATAATTTTAAAAAAATGTTTTTATATGGTGAAACAAAAACTTTTGTTGATTTTCAATGCCTGAAAAGTCATCTCTTAAGTCATTTGACTTAAGGGGTTTCTGAATTATATTAAAAAGAAGCTATTTACTTATTTACTTTGTTTTGTTTTAATTTTTTAGTATCCCAAAGTTGCTCAGACTACAAAAACCAACAATATACATCACTCCTCCATGTTTACGTAGGGCATACGTAGGTTTTGTGGGAAGCGCTAAAGGACCTCTAGATGCTTTTGAAGCATGAAAGCAGGTAACACAAAACCACCAATGAATTTACTTGTAGTGTAGTGATTAACGCACCTTGTTCTTTATTAAAATGAAAAATGTACATGTTTGTTTTGAATAAGATTTTATCTTGAGGAACTTTCTTACTCATGGAACCAACTGACAGCTTGTTTTAGAAGATAATGTATGGAAATAATAATTGTAGAATAATACTCTTTTTTATATGGATATTTGGCGAACAATTACGATAAAAATATGAAAAAGAAATAAGTTGCGATTTATTTACTTCATTTATAATATTATTTATTATACCTGGCGCCCCGCAGAGAGATTCGTTGGAATAAATATTTTTTCGTGAAGATATTTCGGACTTTCAATAACTTTTGGTTCTGAGCAGCGCTAGGCCCGACCTCAAAAATGGAAACTGGGACCAGAGATGACTGTGCTTACCAAAAAGGTGCGCCTTGTAAGCAATGATATCCCACTATTAACTCCGGTAGAAGCAGCAGCGCCCTTGCCGGTGGGTCCACTCCGTCGTCTCCAGGAATCAGGCTGTCGAAGGTGTTGGAGCGCGCGAATTCGCGAGGTTGGCGGAGCGGAAGCGGGTACTCGACCCCGCGACCGGGTGCGTGGTCTCCGGCCCGATGGAGGCGGTGAAGCTCCAGTTGCCGTAGACACAGTTTTGGTCTTGGCTTTGATACGTGGCAACCAAAGGCCATCCATTTCCTGAAGAGAAGTATAAAAAAAAAATTATCAGTAAGAAAATAAAATATATTTTAAATAACATTGTATTCGATGTCTAGAAAATGTTGCTTTGAGATGCATCTTTTCGACAGCCAGAGGTCAGCGATGAAATAATAATGTATGATGTTCGTGGTACAGCTGACCTGAAAGCTATTACTGACATAACTACTGGTATTCCCATTGAGAAGTAATATGAATTTCGGGATGTTTATGTCCAAACATTTATTATAGATTTCTGTCTCATTTTTAAACATCATTTATGAAACACTTTATCAAACAAAACATATCCAATAGTTTCAACCATAAATGCGTTTTTAATACTATCTAATTAATTTTTATCTTAACGATGTCATTTTCGAATCAACATACATTTCATCTTCGGAATAGTGGGTACTATAAATGTTTTTGGAAGGTTATAGCGGTGGTTTAGTGGTAGCGTCTTCGCTTCCACAATCCCACTGAGTAGGTAGAGCGTGGTTTCAAATCCTGCTCGGCCAAACTAGGTGAGGTTTTCAGCTGGGGTTTCCCTCACCCATTCCAGACAAATGTCGGTATGTCGGTATAAGTTCCCCAGCAACCCAACATCTCCTTTTCAAATCCCTTACCCAAATCCGACGGTTAGGCGGAAGAGCAGGTCTCACGGCCTGAACCTGGCCAAAAGGCATAAAATAAACAAATAAATTATACCACCCTCGACAGTATCAGAGTAATTTTATTTGGTGATTGGTCGTCTGCGTTCTCTAGATCCATAGTCTCACATTTTCTGGTTCCATATTTGCAATGGCAAGTGCAACGAAACTTTTTCTAGACATCGAATACAATGTGATGGAATGATGGAAATTGACCAAAAAATTAATTTATCCCTTCTTTTGGCCCCACAGAATTTCTTGATTTTTTTTTCGACACTTAAATGAAATAGATTCAAGGAAGAGCCTTAAAATGGCGTCTCAGCGTTGTGAAACAAATACTCACATGCAGATCGGTGTCTGAAATATCCATGTCATGGGATGTAATACGGGCATAATCGTACGAAGAAATAGGAGCAAGTTGAGCATTGAGACCCCACAAAGCACCCTGTGACAAACAGATGTGTTCCAAAACATTCGTTATAAAACTTGAAGAATGAAATTTTTTTGACGTAAGGGTTCATAGTTAAGATTAAAAACTGTGGCTTGAGTAATAAAATCATTAAATTTTCTATCATGCACTTTTTGGAAAATAAATGGTGTCATTATAGAGAAATTTTTTATGACAACTATTTGGGGTTGATTATCGTTATTTATACAAACGTCAAATGTCAAGTAACTCTTTTAGAATATGGTGCAAACACTGCGGAAGTTTGAAAAAATTAATCGAGGATTAATTTTTGAGTTATCAATGATTATTAAGAATTTATTTGAATGAAGTTATATAATGCCTTGACGTCATTTTGGACTCTTGTATAATGTAATTTAAGAGCAAATTAAATTTTCATTTTATTTTAATATACATAACATTATTAAGGACGTAAAAGAATCCTGGCGTGAGAATCATTAACAAACTGACAACTACTTTAAACTTTAACAAAGACCCAGAAAAAAAACCCAACTACATAGCACTATTTTATCATAAAATTGCTTTCAAACTTCTGCCTTTAAAATAAATATTGATTATAATTAGTACTCAAGTATTTTAAAATTTCTCGAGGAAAATTAATTGATTTCATCTGACACCAAAAAAACTCAGGTTCAACGTGTTTTAGAATATACCAAAATTTCAGACAAGTTTTAAAAACGTAAAGCTGCCTGGACACCAGATACACTCTTCTGGATCAAGTGAGCTTCGAATATGACCTCGGGTTTGCGATGATTTCCTTGACTTTGGGACCTCGATACAAGGAACAAGAGATAAGCTCTGACCTCTTACCCTGCAAAAATCCTGATACTAATTTGCTAACATACCTGAAAACCTCATGTTGAAATGGGAGTAAAACTCATGACTGTCTGCGGGGCATACTAAAGGACATTTGTATTTATTGCTTATAATACTTATATTAGTTTATTCCTTAGTCAAGTCCAAGAAAGGAAGTATAATGAATCTTAGATTAACATATTTTTATGCGCGTATTTAAATAGATTGTTTTTCGATATTCGGAAGTAAGCACATATTTACATATCGTATGACCTTAGCTTCATCATAAATTAGGATTTTTAAACGTATCTTACTAATTTTGGTTCCCTGTCTACTATTTTCAGATGGAGAAGATGCCAAATTATACTTTGTCACGAACACACAATCGTGTTCAAAGGGTTTTCTAAACATGATAGGTCTGTGCTAATTTGTTCACCCAATGTCTCTGTCCATCTTGAAAAAATTACATCATAACACGAATCCATTGCACTCACCACGAAGTATTGGGTGCCAATATATCAAAAAGATGCAAAACTAAAGGAAAAATTAACACAATCTTTGTTAAATGATGCACCCACTCCCGCCTTGCCTGAAATTAATGTGAAAGAAGATCGTGATTCGAAATTCCTCTAAAGTTCGAGATTTGCAGTGAGTGTATAAACATTTCAGGTTACCAAGCTCTTTTATTTATCCACAAACTGGTCAAACTTGTAACGGAAATGATGGTTGGATTTTTTACTTTCTAGTACCCAATTAAAAATACATTTGTTAATTTCTCTTTACTTAACTATGAACGTAAATGCAGAAAATACTCTATTGCGATAATGAACGCCGAGAGATATTGTGTACAGTTCTTCTTGAATTTAAACGCAGAAAAGTCTAGTTCGCTTTGAGGAGCAAATTTAGCATCGACAAGAGCCCGCTGCAATTACCATCCGTATTGGCGTACCGCGAGGGCGGCCGAAGGAGAACCGTGTCGTATCCGCGTGAAGGAAGAAGAGGAAGGAGTGACGTTCACAGAATGCTGGGGAACCGCTTGCGCCACAGCGGCCGCCGCCACCATCGCCCGAGCGGCGTGCGCCACCGCCACCGCCGCCGTCGCTGCCGCACCCTCCGCCACCTCAAGTGAAGAGGGCGAGACACATTTTTGCGAAGAGAAAGGTCGAAATAAACCGCGGTTACGATGTGGGTGGACGCGAGTATTTTCTTCCAAATGCGCAAATGAGAATATTTATGTAATAGTAATCTTATTTTATATAACAAGCTCATTTTTCCTGGCGTTTGCCCGGAATTCTTATTCAATTTCTTGCAAAAAATGTTTCTATATTTGGGTCAAAAAATGTTTATATATTTGGTTTTCTATACTTGTATTTGCATTCCATGTCAAAATAGCAAATGGGTGGTGGCAGCTGAGTCTCATATTTTACCGAAACCTGGTCTATAAGTAGGCTCGTGTAGCCTTAGTTAATATGCAAAACCTTTTCCTTCAGATCACAATAGTTTTCAAATAATGCGGGATTGAAATTAGCATTTTTTTAAGCTGCGTGACTCGTAAAGTGTGAATTAAATATTAAAATAATGAATATATTTGCACTTCTTATGGTTCTACGATGATGAAATTTTGTATGCACTTAGTGGACACGTATATTTAACTACTGTGATGGTTAAATGTTTCTAATTTCAGAACGTGAGGTTTCGTCGCTAACTTCATTTATTTATGAAAAAAATCGCGCCAACTCTTAAGGCTATAAAAACATTGGCAAAGCCGAAACATAATGTTACTTGGAAGAGATGTTACGAATATTAGGTTAATATTAGGTTATAATGTATATACCAAATTTCGACTTGCTTTTTTCATTCATACTCCATTTACATATATAAAACGTAACATAAAATATACTCACAAATCTAAAACTCCATCTATACCAAAAAGTAATCCTTTGTGCATTGTTAGTGACTGTATGACACATATCACAATTGCATTTTTTACCTTCCAAGAGACATTGATAAATTACATTTAATCGATCGATAACAGTTTGAAAAAAATCTCTGCTGCGTTGATGGAGCTGAGTTCACAATAAAAGAACAGAAAAAAATTTGTCAATCTCGCAAATCACAAAAAAAATATTTGGGATTGAAGGAGAGTGGTATTCCTTTACCATCAGCCACGGGGAAATGTCCATGTGAGGGTGTGCCACAAAAAAGGTGCCTTGCAGCCGAAGTCTTCAAAGGCCAGATTTAATACTAACAACAGAAGACTTGTTTAATTTTGCCGAAGAAAATATTCCGGGTATCTTTTTGTCAGTCAGGCTCAAGTGTTAGAGACTGAAATAAAGGTACAAGAACGTTTCACCAACTGTATTTAAATTTTATGCAGAAGGGAAAAATCAGTTTCATTCCGGTAGACTCAAAATCTGCAAGTTTTCAGAGTTTCTGGGTCAAAACGCTTTTCTTTTTCAAACACCCGTCTTCAAGCAGTCAGAACAAGGCTGATCCAGAAGATCCAGGATATATTTTCCTTCCGTCAGCTAGAGGAAGTACATAATGTTTTGCAGTGTAATCGTGGTAACACGTGGTAATCGAAGGAAATGAAGAGGCTGACGTTTCCGCGAAGGCAGTATGCCATAAGAATCCTTCACGATTCCAAAAAGACCCATCGTAAATTCCTTCAAGACAAGGATGCTGAGAATGGCACTATGAGCGGTTGGCTGTTGAAGGGAATAAGCTCCAACTTATCGAATCCACTATTAAGTCATTGAGCAGTTTTTGTGGGCCTGCTAGTTATGAGGATGTTTTACTGACCTCCCTGAGCATAGGACATTGTCCTCTCACACATCGGATCCACAATCTTGTGATCCACCCGTGTGTGGGGTGATGTGTTTGGCTCTTCTTTGGCAGTGTTTCATCTACTAACTGATCGCCGAAAATATACAAGAATATGGACAAAAATCATATAACTACATTGTGTATATAATTATATTCGAATGCATATGTCCTACGAGGACGTAATATGCTAAACGCATTTTTTTACCGAAAAATGGTGAATAAAAATAAATCATTATTCTAAAAACTATCCCCTTATTCAAGAGATCAAGAGATCCAATGTTCCATTCCAAAAATAAATTGTACCTTTTTGTTGAAAATTGGATGAGAAATTTTTTTTCATAAGATTTATTTCTCGAAAATCTGACGTTTTACGACAAAACGAAAAAATAGCGATCGTGCCCCTTTGGAGTGACTTTTAAAGGTGTCTGGCTACGAGAAATTTGTGGTAGAGTTAATAACTGCATTCTATTCTTAATAACCTAATTTTAAAACTTTATGAATGTTTCCACCTATATTTACTAATTTCAGTGTACTATTTTAGCTATGATGGAAAATGATGGATAGGAGCTGTTATTGAAAAAACCGACGAAACTTAGTAAAGTTTATGAACCCTGCTTCTCTGCCCAAAAAGAAGTTACTTTTTGTATCAAAACGGAGGACTTAACCACAATAATAAAACATTGGAAAATATGAAAAGGACGTCAGCAGAGCCTCAGTAAAAGAACAAGAGAGAACGTGACAAAACATTGCAATGCAAAATATGTGAAGTGATGGTTAGTAACTAATAGTTTAATCATATTCCTAGTATTTATGTACAGAACTGCAATAAAGATGATAAAAATAATTTAATGAATCAAATAATTTGTGTTAATAATCACTAACGAAGGAAAAACAAGATATTTTAACTAATGTGGTAAAACCTATGATAAATATTATTTTTAAGTTTAATTTAGTTTTCTGCATACCAACTTCTTAGTAAATTTTGTTTTATTACAATTTAAAAATAAAAATGTTGTTCCTAACATTAATTTACAATGTAAAAATGAAAATAAATCATTAGTGTTTCGTATTGAAATGGTATATCTATTTATGAAATTTATGTGGTCTTAGTTTTAAAGAAATACTTCATAATCTTTAGGATCAAAGCCATTTTAATTACTACTTCATGACTTAATTGCAAGTGCAAATAATCAAATTTATTCCAAATTTGCTATTTGAAACAAAATATTTTGTAGCTTTTATCTAAACTTCCACACATAAGTTGTAACCAAATTTTAAATAAATCTGAAAAAGTGTGTCACAGCGTCTGGGCAATTTTTTTTCGCTTTGACATGGAATGACTGATTTCTCTAGTTTCATGGTCATATTTTGAATTTAGTTAATTTCAAAACAAAAGTTAAATGCCAGGAAAACACAAAAAAATGTTGTCTCCATTATTGTGTTCGAACACGTGCCTAATTACGAATTATTTCAAAATCCAGGTAGATTGAGGATATTTATAGACAACGACGTCTAAATTGATTGGTTTTTAATTCATTTTTTAGATATGTGACACATTGTACTTCGTAACCTTTATTTAATATTGTTTCTACAATTCTGCAACCTAGCTTACACGTTCAAGGTCTTGTCTGCCTCAAAGTTACTCTTGCGGTATAGAGACTTTTGTCTACCTCACCAGAGAGGGGTTGGGAAGCGTGTGGCTGATGCGTGTGGCTGATGCGTGTACAGGTTTCCGCTAATTTGCGTCAAGTTGGCGCAAATGCAATTGAATCCAGTATAAATTTCTAAATATATTTCAATGAATTTGTATCAAAATATTTTTGTATGCTTTTTTTTATCAAACTACATTTAACTAATATAAGAAAGTTAATTATAAATATTATTATCTTTGAATTTTCAAATAAATTTTCCTTTAAATATTATAGAGTCTACAAAAATCACCAACGTGGTTGCTGTAGTGAGCATTTCCGCTTAATATGGTATAAAGACTTCACGCCACTCACCTTCAATAAATTCGCAGGGGGAAGAAGTGCTTTCGCATACGCAACCTCATCGAGCGCATCATCCTAAAAGGAGTAAATCAATATTAATTGTTACATCACTAGGTTACATAAGTGCCATTAATTTTTATCCAAGATCTTTTGCATTCGCGATCTTCTAATTATAATATTTTGACATTTTTTTAAAGTGTGATGTCACATTTATACCACTACTGACAAGTTTTTCTGTTTCCACATCTCCGGAAAATGAGTATCAGGAATCTAGCGAATAACTCCAATGCAATCAGATTCTCTTAAATTTGTGCAAAATCAGATTACTTATATTTGAGGCCTACTTGAATGATTAAAACAATTTTAAGATCTCCACAATTTTTTGGAAGATAGAACTCTAATTTTCAGGCCTAAAACGGAAAACCATAAACCAGAAAAATATACTTTATGATCGGTATGGAGTTACGAAGGTGTTACAATACTTTGTGCATTATAATTCAAATAGCTGTCAAAGCAATGGCTCAGTATAAAAAATTTAATCGGTAAAAATACACCTTATCAAAAAAATTGTGTCTTACAGAGAAGTGCTTTCTATCGGTTGGTAAAAATGTTACGGTAAGGTACTGTTTATATCGACATCAAAGAAGCGCAAAAAATCATTAAGACTTCTAATAATACTTTTCCAATTTTCTTCGTATTTTAAACTGTGTCATTATAAAATTGGTTTACATTTCTAAATTTAAGAAAAAAACATCAACTCTGGAATATCTCATCAACCATACTTCAGTTCAGCATACAAGAAAATCTAACCTTCTAGAAAACTTGATCGAAGTGTTTTGGTTAGCTATAAAGCTGCATCAAGGAAGAAAACTAATATCCACTACAGACAGCAAACTGAGTTTTCTATCGCAAGATTTTTGATCGTTGCTCGTGAAACGGCACCTCTTTGACAGGCTTCTTAATATTCACGTGCCCGTCCCCGCCACGGATGGGTCCAGCCTACTGCCTTTCCGGAGTGAAGTTCCTTTCTCTTTCATCCCGTCCCTTAGAGAACATATCTGCCCCGCACACTCTGAAAATATTTCTTACCGCGTCTTTGTTGAAATTATGTCTTCTCCCACTTTCCACGTGTCTCGCTCCTCCTCGTTTAAGCTGTACAATCAAATCTGCCTCTCATTGTTATAACGGTCACACGTCCAAGGGACATGGTCCGTGTCCTTTTTACCTTGCCCGCAAAAGGACATGTCACTACTTTCGCATCCTATTCCTTGCAGATAGCGAGCGAAATTGTATTTCCATTATTTCTTTGCTTGTATCTTTCTGTAGACGTTACGTCCTTTTTATACATATTCACATTTCGTCCTTAAGTGTTATTTGTCCAACGTATTTGCCAACCTTAAATAACTCCCTTTTCATCAACCCTTTAGCTCCTTTGTCATTTCGTTTTATTGTTTTGTCATCAATCCTAATTGTCCCTGTCCTTCGCAGTTAATACTTATCTAAGAGAATATACATTGTGTTCCCAATAATACTTCCACACTCGGGGTCGCTACTGTTCTGTAGCATCCACTCAAACGAAGTATTTTCAATCTTTGCGCTGTATACAGGCGCCTTTCCACGTTTTTATTTCTTACTTTTGTTATCCACACACTTTCTATATGTCATAGAATAAACCGGATTCCCCCTTTATACAGCCTTACAAGTTCCGCTAATGGAAGATTTGTCTTATTGAATTCCCCGCGTAAAAGGCCGTAGTGAATCTTTATCGTTTTCTCTGTCACGTACTTAACGTACGCCGTAAATGTAAGTTTATCGTCCAATTTATATTCCAAATATTTTATTTGTCCTACTATTCGCACTGTTTCTTTCTTCTACCTTAATAACTGGGTTACTTCGTTTTACTTTCGTTTTTACGAGGCACGTCCCATTTGTCTTCCCTGGCAATGAGCCGGAAATCCTTTTTCGGCTCATTTCCGTGACACATAAGTTCATGGCCAGGTTTCCTCTCACTTTTATTTCTTTTTTGGATTTCCCAAAAACTGTCATACTTATATCGTTTACATAAGCGACCATGAAGATGTTATTTTCGCTTTTGGTTTACATCGTGTCGTTAAATGTGTACTCCAAAGTAGCGGTGAGGTACTGGATCCTCAAGAACACTCCTTTGTATTTTCCTTCGGCAGTGTTTCTCCACATAGTTTCAGTAACGTATATCTGCCCGTAAAGTACTATGTCAGCATATCTATTAATTTTCCGGGAACCCCCATGTTGTCTAATACTTGGAGCATCTCATTCCATCTTGTATTGTCGAATGCACAGTGTCTATAAACAGTGATAGACTATACTTTTCCTTTCGCCTTTCTATTGACCCTACCAGTTCATGTTGTACTTCCTCTTTGATTTTCCCCTTTCTGAAACCGTACTGCCGAAGTGTCAATTTCGAGTATGAAGCTCTCATCATCAAAATGGTCCTGACCTATATTGTCAGGCCGTGTCTTTACTGAATGCGCCGACGCCGTTATGCAAATTCCTCGAGATTGGAGCTTCCCTGTTCCCCAGGGAAAGGACTGGATCTAAGGACATATTATTCTACTCATCTAATGGAGAAAGTGTCGTCGTCTGGTTATCAAATATAGAAATAGAAAGGAACTCTTTCTTCGCTCATCTCCAGGACTGAGGACGTATAATTGCATTTCGTTTGTTGAATGCCGATGTCCGTGCTTATTCAAAGGAGAAGTGTACTATTGTTAGTCTGTGAATCACATCTTAGCCATGCTAATATCAGTATCATAAGTGGTTTCCATGTATCTGAAATGGGTTTATCACTTCATTACCACTCAGTTTCCGCTTTCTAATTACGCAATCGTTAGAAATCCAATAAACTTCTCGTGATATGCGCACAAATCTTCATTCCACGTATTAATTACACAATCTAGTGAGCTACCGAAAACTTTCGGCAACACCTCATCTGCCCAATGAAATCCTGTTGTTTCTCACCATATTGACGATACGATCTTCGGTGGAAATGGCAGCATCCCGCGAGTCAGAACTGTTCCACGAAGGCGCCGAAGGCAAGGAGCGAGCCGACAGCGCAGCCAGAGCCATAGTGGACATCTGTCCTGTGTCACAGCCTCCAGCTGAAGATACTTGACACACTGGCCCCTGCACCGTGGCGAGGACATAAAACACATGCACAGAAACGCGTAAAACAGATAGAGATAATGCTATAATCATTAAACCAGACAAGGGTTAAAAATATATATTTCTGGAAGTGATTAATATAAAAAGACACCAAAACTTATACATGGAAAGTTGCTTACAAATGTATGACAATGCTTATATTATATCAGAGTAATGGTTTCAGACGCGTTTTCAATTCTTCTCCATGATACACTGAAGTGTGAAGATTTGCTTATCGCTGCATTCGGTAGGGAAAAGACTTTATTTCAGTATGAATCAAGTTCATTTGGATTTCGTAAAATTAAATAGTAAACAATCTTTTTGATTTATTTGTTTAAATATTGCTCTGATAATCGTATTATTATAACAACAGACTTAAAATTATGTTTTAAAGAATAGCTCGTCTGGATAACTTAATAAATGGAACACAAATTAGTTGTCCTAAACTTTTGTGTTTTGAACTGTTAACTAATAGTCTGAATGTGACGAACTTTTATTTCATTTAAAATTATGCTATGACATTACAGAAACTTTAGTCGTCCTAAATGTGCCTCAGGACATCGGTGAAGTGTTGTTACCATTTTTTCCAATGTTGCCTTGCTAACTGATAGCTAATAAAATAGCCACAATACAACATTCGATAATACTTATCACGGCTGAACACAAATGGAGTTCTGCCTCTCACTGTCATCTGGAATAATGAGACATACCATCGAAACTGGCAATAAGACAATCCGCAGAAAGAGGAATTAACAATAAGACCCCAATAACAGGGTACCGATCTCGTACGTTCTTATTGTAATTATTATTACGAATTTTTCACTCATTTTGAAGATAGAAAAATACGTTTTCTTAACATATGTTTAAAGGTAACATTAATAGTCTTTCAAATTGTAGCCACGACAAAACACTGGTTGTGTGTAAAATATATTTTCTTTTCACTCACCCCGCGTAAAGCGGAGAAATCGGAGGCTTCCGTCATTGTGGTAATGGAACGGCGCAGGACCACCTCTTCACCACTCTTGCCTCTGCAGACATACGTATAGCGCATTAGTAAAATGTTAAAATATGTTATAAAATATATAAGCTGGAAGAGTAATTCAAGTTTTTAATCCTCCAACTGACCGATGCAATAACACTCTCGCATATTTTTTTATATTATTTGCCATATGGTTGGTACGTACAAGTAAATATTAAGTTGGTGTCAAAGTTTTAAAGAGTCATTTGTTCGTTTTCCCAAAAAATAAAAATAATTTTTTAAGTTGTGTAAAACAAAACTATCTATTCGGTGTATGAAGAAAAAAAAATCCTTTTATTTAAAAAGGATATCTTGAAAAGCAAATATACTCGTATTTGATTGTTAAGTTTATTTGAATAATGATTCGTAAGAATTCACAAAACTTCATTCACAGTATAAAATGTATGACGTGGCAACTATTATTCTTAGGTACATTATTTAAATAAAAGCTAAATAAATTATTTTTGTGGAGAATTTTACGATAATGTATGTTAAAGGCAGCTTCTCTAGGCCACGTTTTGGTGTAGTTCTGGTTCATTTCAGGGGTCCCTTACCATTTGCTATATATTCAGAAGTCTTTTATAACTGCATACGAGTATAGTTTTTATCTCCCTCGAAAATTTTCACAGTATCAGTGGTGTGAATTGTAAAGATGGAACGCCATGATGAAAAAAAGTGCCTTAATTTTATTGAGAACTTTTGGGTTCCCTTTCTTTCAATGAACGACTGACCAACACATTGGTGGGGGTGATTAAATCGACTTTTGAGACAATACAAAGGTGAGTTTCATACCCCTTCAGCGAAGATAGTACGATGTAAAGTGTTTTCGACAAATTTGAAGAGAGAGAAATAAACGGGAAATACCTATCGCGAGCAACAAGTATCTTGGTTTTCGTGGGCTCCGCTTCCTCCGTATTCTTGTCGGAGTGCGTGTGGAGGACGTGACGTGAGACCACGCAGGTGGTCAGAGGGGAGTTGGGTGGAACGACCACCGAGGTCGAGGCGGGCTGGCGTGGGCGATTGCTAGCGGAGGATGAAGCCGACGTAGTCGCTCGTTGGGCTACAGGGACCACTCGTCGATGTTGTTGGGTGGACTGCTGAGACGAGGACGTCGGCGTATGCGGCGAGGATGACGACGATGTTGAAGGCACGGGTCCGGAGCTGCTTGGCACTGACTGTATAGGGGTAGCCTTTGGAGGTGGTGTCGATTGATTCGTCTGCGGTTGAGAAGGGGATGATTTAACCGCTGAGTTCGAGGGTGCGGAACGCAGGGAATTAGCTTATGGCAGACATCCAATGTACTCTTTACAAAAAAAGATCAAGAATGTTTTTTTTTTCTACTAATAGGATTTCTGTTAATGTTTATGATGTCACTGTTGGCTTACCTCAGAAGCTCAATGTAGATTAGCTTCTTCCCTTATCGGAGTACTCTAATCTCTCTAATTAAAGAAGTGTGTCCAGAGTTTGAGTGCGGGTGTATTGAATTAGTCTTCTACACAAATGTGTTTTGTGCCGAACATAATGAAATTTTGTACAATTGACATTAAAAATGAGAATAAAATTTCATTTTAATCCAGTTTTAATCCAAATTCAGCCCTCATGTGGATATCACCTCTAGATGTGTCGTGGAGAGTGATATGTATAAATAATCGAAAAAAGTAACTATTGAACTCACAGTTTTTTAGGTCGATGAAAAGAATAGTGAGACTCCCGATTTGTTTTAAGTACAGTTGTGTTTCCATCTAAGACGCACCGGCACACTTATAAGTGGAGTGCTGTTGCTAGACTGATTGGTGATGTATTGCCACGAACTGAGTAACCAATTCATTCTCCCGGGAAACTCTGGTTTTATTCGCCTTGTAACTAGTAAAGTAGCATAAGAGTTCTCACGCTCCTTCCTATCGAGGATAGCAAATTTTATACGAAAACTAGTCAGAAACACGATATCTCATATGATTTTTCTAAGTTTATCGTGTCAAAAAGACAACCAAATTTTACAAAGCAAAAGTTTTTGATATTAGTTTTTGTGTACTTCAAACATGTCAGTCAAACAAACAAATCCAGTGCTAGGAATCGCTGACATTGCTCAGGAATGAGTGCATGAAACTTAGTGGGATTCCTCGTCAAACTTTGTCAGTCTCTTGACACATGGTCATAAAAAGTATATCATTCATCAAAAGCGATATAGATACAGTAACATCAAATATGTCCGAAAGCGTGTATTGTAACGGTTTTATAAATACAAGACACTGGAAATATGCCACTTCTCCATAAACGTGGACGTGAGCGGTCTACCTGATTTTTGCCTTCTGTCTGCAATCGTGAGGGTACTACATCAATCGGAGCAGTGCGGGGCGGATTCGAATTCGCGCGATGAGGCGGGTGAGGGGGAGAATCCATGAGAAGGGACAGCTCGTGGGCTGCCAGCGTAAGCGAGCGAGCCTGGTCGCGCAATCCATGAACGATCTGAGCCAGGCGATTACGAGATGGAAAGATAGGAGTGCCTGCGCACAGACCACCGATATTCGCCTCAGCTCCATCAAACAAACCCAATTAAAATTATTTTTAATTACTCTTGTAATATTGAAACAAACACACAATAGTATATAAATAATAACACACTTAATACTAATATTTTTTTCTTCTATTTAAGACAGACAATTATTATTCACACATAATTTAAACAAAATATGTTACGAGTCATAAGGGAAATATTAAATCCTTTTAGTACTTCACATAACTTTTTTATTGAGATTATGGAAATTGTTTTACATACTTAACAGCTAGATTTTTAGCAGAAGTTGTAATTAGAACATTGTTCTGTATACAAATATAAGAAATATTAATCCAGCTTATTCGTAATTTCTTTCAGCGTAGACTTCCTGGAATGTTTATGTTCCCTACCAGCAAGAGAAAATTCTCACCAGTATAATATTTCAAGAAAATAAATAAATGTTATTTCAAACAAATTCATCTCCAGATATCTTTTCTCTATGTTTGTAAACATCAATGCAGAAATACTAAGGTGAATCATTTTATATTCACGTTCTTGAATAATATTTTAATTCTTTAGAAGTATCAACGAGTGATTTTATACATTTGGGTTGCCAATTCAAACATTATAAATGGTGAAGTTGGGATATTCTGTTTAATGTGCTTGTGCCATGTTTGAGTCGAACCACAGGGAAGGATCTAATTAAAAGTTAAACGCCAAAATGTTTCCTTCACACTTACGAACTTACCTGCTCTGGATACGCTGATGGGAGCGCTGTAATTTTGGAGGGGACACATCGCGTTGGACAGCACTTCGCGAAGAATACTTTGCTGGAGAAGGAATAAACAAATATTAGCATTATGTTCAATGCGCACGGAAGTAGTTACAGTGTGTGTACTTAACGTTGGTTAATCGGAACATGGGGGAGAAAATGTTTATTTCACCGTGAACGAGACGCAAGTGGTGGTTATCTGTGGCGAGTGTCGGAAATAGAATGGTTCTGATAAATCAGCGACGAATGTTCTTCCAGGAATGGACAAATAAATGGATGCCATGCGACGTTATATAGAAATTTTCACTCTGTATATAAATATTTTTTTTTTGTAAATGACGTAAATAAAGTTCAAGTACTGTAAATGTACTTTTGGCAGGAAAACCTCAAACTGAAGTGTTAAAAAAGCCTATCAGATCTGAAAAATGTGCATTGAAATTATTTGTATGTATATAAATGTTCAGTCTGAGGGGAGGGATGTTTCACACCACTCGCTCATCTTGTAGACCTAGCCCTAGTCAATGCCCGCGGCCAACACTCTTATTGCACATTGCAACGCAATGGCACTACTGTTCTAACACATACTGCTTATGGTTGTCAAGAGATTGAACTTTTTTAGAGAAGCTAAAATATGATGTTTATTTGAGCATTCAGGAAATCTCCTTATAAAATAGCGACTGATGAATAAATAACCAGTTAGAATCTGAAATTTGATTATATTACATTTATTAACTCTTATTATCACCCACGAAGTCCGAGACGGCGGGTCTCTACCCTTCGCAGGAAAGATTTCGCTCACTCATTTCTTGAAGGTACGTTGAAATTTGGAAAATCATCAAGACTAGATTCATTATGTACAATTTTCTGTTCCTAATACTTCCAAATAAAACGGAGTCATTCCAAGTAAATTATTTTCTAACTCGTCATCAGAATTCGAACGGTGAGTACATTAATACTGACTAATATGGCAATGCGATGGAACTCAAAGAAAAATTTAAAACCTTTTTCTTTTTCCCTTAAAATCTGTCGGGGTGGGCTCTACCGTAGGAAGGCAATAATAATTTAACGTCCACATACCTCGTATAACGGGGGTGGTTTGTTTTTTGGTAGCGGGATCTTCCCCGGAGGCGTCTGTAGTACTTTCCCCGTACGTGAAGATACAATACGGGTATTAGTTTCTCGACCTTCATCTCTGCGTGGCGAGGTTGGAGAAGAGCTCGGCCGTAGTTTCCACGATTCTCCACCTCCAAAGTTGTCAAAACTCCCGCCTCCTCCACCGCCGCTTCCGTGATCTTTGTCATTCCTGTTGTAGTCCCGGCTCCCGCCCTCAATCGGCCTCTCAGTGGATCCACGCTGCTCATTGGCAAGCAGCTCCAGTGCGCCTCGAGTTTTCAAAATGGCTAGTGGTACCCACGCCGCAATCGGCTCCACACCCTCTGGCAGCGGGAGACACTTCTCCCGGCGCCAGACGCTGTCTCGGTGCGTCGCCAGCGCTAAAGCACATGAAATAAGGACTATTAATGCAGCTTAGGTTTTGTAATTTTCGTCTCAATGATTGCGGGTGTTTTCGCACTTCTTCTATTCTTTTAAGTTTACAAAGTATTTTTCAATATCCGCAAGCCCTGATGCGATGTGCGTAGTTTTTGGGTAGAAGCGGGATTCAACCATAAACCACAACCTTTATGGTAGAGTTCGCTGCCACCAGCTTGGTTTCCCCAAGCAATCAAACACTCGTGTAATAACAAGTAAATATTTAATTCAAATTTAATAGAGATCTGAATATTTACAAATGTAGACAAACTCGCAAATCATAAATACAAGTTTGAATTTGTTATTACAAAGATATTGCTATCTAAAAGCAACAATTACACACATATATAAATACTGGTGTTTATGAATTAACTCGGAAAAACTACTCAGATTATCCGAATCTCAAAAGTCTCCAAGTTGCTATCCCGAAATAACTAACTGTTCCAAGCTAAGTCATTCGCGCTTATAGCAATGTGATAGAATTACCGCAGCAATTCTCAGTGGTCTGACGACCAAAACTGACCAAGTTACATGTTAAATAACCTGTGTACTTTCATACACTTTCGCAGAAGTCTCAAGTCTGAAAAGTCTCCAGTATGAAAGGCACTTAGAAGCTGAAATCCCTCCAATATATATTGAGGTGGAGGTCACGTGACTACCTCTTCGCCCGTTCCCAACACCCCACCTCGGCTTGGTCACTCCTCAGCTTCCGAGAAAAACTGCCTTTTCAGATGAACACTATTTCTGTCCACTGCTGAAATATTCCATACACACTCATTTTCCTTCTCCGGGCGTTTATCTCAGTTTTCAGAAGTAGAAGGGAGTTCTGCCTCTTCACAATACGAGAGGTCTTAACGCGCACCTTTCCTTGTTTGGGTGGCGACGGGCATGGCTCTTAATCGCCTTTGGAATTTCCGGCGAGCACAGTGCTTGAAAATGTTATTTCAAAATCTATACTGGCCACGATGTTACAGATTGTTTCCATGACAGCTTTTAAACAGTTCACCTACAGCTCGAGAAACAAGTAAAATAAGCAAAATAAGCAAAATAAGCTAGAGTTGTACTAACCAATTAGAAAAGCAGTGATAAATTGCAAGTCTGTTCATTTCTAGATTTCTGTACTCTTTGTTCTTCGTGTGGCTCAATAAGGAATAAAATAACCCAATAAATTCGAGACTTTTGTATCCTAATGCAGGCCTACTTGGTTTTAGAATTGGACAATGTCACTTGCGTCTAAACTTGATAGACTGAAAATAATACGAAAATCACCAATTTCTATAATTATAATTAACTGAGCGTAAGTGATATATAAATTTGTTATTTAATACTTTATAAATCAAATATTTCTGAACTTCAAACATGTTTTCGATATTGCTTTCATGCACTCTGGAAAAATGTTGAATCCTCGAGTATTCATTATGAAACAAAGACAAAGGCTGGAAGAAGAATATCCGAGCAAACTTCGTAAACGCAATATATGCCCTCAATGCTTTTTAAGTTCGACACACTTCAATTTATTGCCAAAAAGCTACTCAACATCTGCTTACGACGTGGAGGATTTTGCTCTCCCGAAGCAAGCGAAAGGATCATCCCTTCAATTCCAATAAAACACACTGACAGCGGTGGTCTGGTGGCAGCGTCTTCGCTTCCACGATCCCACTGAGCGGTAGAGCGTGGGTTCAAATCCTGTTCGGCGGAAATAGGTGAGGTTTTCAGCTGGGTTTTCACTCACCTACTCCAGACTTCCAAGTTCCCTGGCAACCCAACATGTTTCCTTCCCAATTCCCTTTCCCAAGACCAACGGTTCGGTGGAAAAGCAGGCCTCATGACCTGAACCCCGCCAAAATATATAAAGGTAAATCCCGAGCCGGGATGAAGCTACAGAGGTTGTGTACTTAACTGTGCTGAGATTGAGTAAAGATAAAATACGTTATTACTATAAATAATAAGAAACAATATATTAAGCATACATTTAACTGGTTTTGTGTTTTTATTGCTCATTTCAAAGTACTATGGTAATGTTACATAAAAAGTTTACGAAAGTTCATGAATTTACTATATAATATTAAACATTAATTTTGAAATAAACTGATATTAAGTTTTTACATAAGTCAATAAATTTCCAGGCATCATAATTTCCGTGATGCAGTAGGAAGCTTTTTTCCTTAGATTTAAAGAGGTTTTGGATATAATTATACAGAAGAATTCTTGTATAACTCGGAACTTTACCTCTTGTGACTGAAGACTTTGTTTTGAAGAGAAGCGCCGGCGTCCTGAACGACGGGGCGGGATGGACGCAAACCTCGTTAGGTCAGTTTCAGCTTACAGCAAGCAGGGGACACCATGTTGTGAAGGAACTGAACTTTAGTGCAGGGTTGTCTATAAAAATAGAGTTCAACTGATTTAACTTCATCCTGAGGACAGATTTACACATTTCATGTTCTATATTAGTACTGACGCGAGGCATCGTAAGCAGTTGTCTCTGCAAAATTTTCTGGTCTCTTCATGCGTGTCTTACTGATAAACCTTGAGGAAGGCTATTTAAAGAAACAGAGTGCTTGTTGGATCACACACCAGAACTTTGTAAGTGATGTACATATAAGAATGTATTTTTTTAAGTTGATTAGGTTTTCATAAACAACTGAACATTTTAGGCATCATTGCTTTTTCTTGACCTTTAAAATAATATCAAGAAAAGGTATATCTTTTAAGGTTTGTTTTGATTATTCGTAATTTAATCACTTTTATTTCATATTTTTTTGTATTTACTAGAAAAAGACCATAGAATGTATGCATTAAGTGTAACTTTTGTAAATTGTATTTGTAATTCCTCCAATGGCGCAATGTAATATACACAATTATTGTTTATATATCATATTTGTAATTTTTTTATCTCACACCTGTTCAGTGTTATTTATTTTCTTCAGTCCTGATGAATAACTAATATAGTTCGAAACATTGGTTCCTACATAAAAAGTATTACTTCAACTGAAATCCCAAGAACTTTTTCCTGATATGTTGATTTTCATTATTTCAAGTCATTGCCATTGTTAGATACATCAGATGATATGATTGTTACTTATACACATTAGTCCGTTACTTATACACATACACGTTACACACACACACATATATATATTCTAACGTACCCAAAATGCACGTGGGGGGAAATAATATTGGGTATAAGTTATGATAATTATAATTAATAATAAGGTTCGGACTTCAGATGTGAATTAACAACGTATATTCTGATACTAGTACAAACATTTATGATAATTACACAATTCAAGTAATCCCCACATAAATCACAAGAACAAATGTAAAAACCCTTTTTCATACAAATTGCGTCACGTGGTTTCTAGCTCACAAATACTGGATCGGGCAATTACATCAATTAATACCCTGAAATTTAATACAATAAAATATTATGTTCAAAAACTAAGCACGAAATGAGCTCTTATTATTTCTTTATCTTGAGGTTCTATCAAAAGTTCATCAATTTACTTGATTTTTAATCTTCGTTCTTCTCGGAATGTTTCAAAATGAGTTACAGTTAATTCGGAAAAAATAACTATTCCAATGCAATTTTCTCTTTATTCAAAGATACTCATTTAGCATCGAATTACAACAATTTAAATTACGTTCCCTAGCTCTCGAAACACACTGGAACAATGTTCGCCTCACAGAGACGTAATACTCACAAAACAGCGAATAATTCTTCGTAAATCGTGACACGATCTCACCAGTTCGAGAATACCTCTCGTATTCGACAAGCTGCCCCAGCTGTGCTGCTGATGACCTTGAATCGGCGGCGTACTACCAGGCTTCCACACCACGTGGTCTAGTCTGCTCTGCCTTCCTCTCGGAAACGGCGTCAAAATGTTCGAATCGAACTAATGCTTTTCGAAAATAGGTTGTAGCTTCACTTGGAGCTTTTCCAAACGATACTATGATTCTTTGCGTTCGTATTACTTCCACCGTCCTTCCTCTATTCTCGAGTACTATAGAAAAAATATCATGGAAATGATATTCGCCGAAATTTGATATTCGTTCTTGCGGCAATTATACAACTTCGCTAATTAGCTTTGATTAAGAAATGCTTAAGCGGTTCAACTTCCCTTTTGACTATTAAATGCCACGTGTGAATAAATTCCACTCCTCACGTTGATATTCTCCGTGCTTCTAAAACCCACACGTTTACAATTACGTAAAGCGAACCGTCTCTTCCAATCTACCACGAACAATTGAGAATGAATCTTGTTTCCG
>NNCF01134820.1:56524-71707 GCA_002313205.1 Laupala kohalensis
ATATATATATATATATATATATATATATATATATATGTGTGTGTGTGTGTGTGTGTGTCGCAGTCCGATAGTACTTATCTGATTTTAGTATCGGGCTGCTATGTATATAGCACTTCTTACCTCTTACGGTGAGTTCATCATGGCTGGTTGCGATGTCTGCGCAGTCTCCCTAGGGTGAGTGCGAGACGCGTTTTGGAAGTGCCTGTCCTGTTTTAAAATGTATTAAATATATCATTAACAAAATCAACAAAATAAACACTAAGAAAAACAACAATCGAAATATTTTATGGAGTTTACGTGTTATGGATTATGAACGTGGGTACGTAAGATTTAAGTTTATTGTATTAGAGAGAAAATATTAGATCCTCGGTGAAAAATGCATTGAAACATATGTTAAGAAGTTCTTGTTGTGCTTAATGGGCTACGACCGTTACTGAAATGACGGGTAGTAATAATGAAGCACTAATGAAACTTGAAAGAAAACTTGAATTTGTGCACTCATCACTGTTCATGTTTTATTGTGCAGTGGTTCACATCAAATGAAGTGAGATAAGGAACAATAACTCAAATGGGTGTGGATTAAACGATTCGATTATAAAAGGCTCAAACAAGTCAAACACGAACATGCGAGGTGAAAAACATTAGAGCTCAGGACGAGTCTTAACAATGCTATTAGAACCACAATGACGTTATATCATCGGAAGGATTCTAATAAAAAATATTTGCCTAATATAGGGGATAAGATATAAACTCGTGTGCTTCTCGTACTTTTTCCTCATTTAGAATTACCTAATCTAATTATAAGGTTTCCAACGTGTAGTTCATTCAACATAGAGTAATTAAGAAATAGCATACGATGTGATTACTAAGTACAACCTTTCATTTTTACTTTATTGAGACTTTGATGAAAATATCCGTTTGAGGTCATATCATATGTTTTAAGAATTCCATCCGTCTGACTTCTGGCAGAATTGATGAGTAGAAATGACTGAAGAATGTGTCGATTAACGTATCTACTCGTAGAATTTTTCGAACTTTACATCAGTACCCTTACTCATATAAGTACTCACTAATGTATTAACATTGAAGTATATTTGGGAAATTTCTCAAAAACCATTCATCTAATTTTATGGCACATGCATGTAGGTAGTTGGTCTAGACTCAGTAATACTTTCTTTCTGTTGCACTACCGCGCCGTCCAATTTCTAGAGACGTGAAAAATGTGTGCATGCCCTAAGCACAAGGAAAATAAATTCTGAAACACGAAACACGAGAGTTCTTTCTATGGTTTGGTTGAAAATTCGTTATACTGTAGTGTCCAGTTAAATTGCACTTTTACATTGAAAAACCGTGGCGATATCTTAAATAATTAGTTCCTGATAATTGTATATATAAACAATTAGAAATAGTGATTTTTAAGGGATGAAATGAAGTGAAATGTTTTTTCCAATATATATATATATATATATATANATATATAAAATTGGAAAATAATTCACTCTACTTCAACCCTTTAAAATCATTATTTCTAAAAGTGCCTTCTAAGTGAGTTCAGACAACTCATCAACTTAGGTCTAAATTCGTATCTCTGCCTGTTTTGATGAATGTGTCAGATGCTTTGAAGAATTCTCAATAACGAATCAAGCATTTTCACTATATTTTACCTATTTAAAATTGAAATATCAAAAACTTCAGAGAACAGTTTTTATATCTTTAATATAAAAATCTATGCATATAGAAATAACGTTGATACCTCAATTAGCTAATGGAATACAGTGAAAGTAGAATGCGAATGTAGCGAAATGAAATATAGTGAAAGTGCAGAAATAGAGTGAATGTCGTCTTCATTAATAACAAACGTACGAAAAACTATATACTCCTTATACGCTAGAAAATGAAATACCCAAAAACCCGTTTCTAGATATAAGAATCAACAATGTTTATATGAAAAACTGAGATAACTCTATCAATTTAAAAGATACAGTGAAAATAGAGCAACTTTGAAAAATCACATTAAACACTAAAAAGCTCTTTACAATCTGAATTTTCGAAAGTCTTTCTTTAGTAATGCTCTATAAAACAAATGCAACTTACCAATTTCAAGTATCTATGTGTTATCACCGCAAATTTTTGATTTATCGTTCAGTGTGTGAAAACTCCAGGAATAGTATTCGGTTTATGTATTCGGTAAATTCCCTATCGTTAAATCCTTGGTTTATCGATCGTAACGGTTCTACAGAAAATGCTATTCTCTACACTGCTTCGAGAAAGGGAGGTATCGTTAAAATAGGTACAATTCAACTTCGCGGTGGCCGACACGTTTCTTACTTATTTGTACGAAATGGAAGCAATATATGACAAATTAAATTATTAATAATATATTTAATACACCAGAGGAAGCGAGCGACCACGTTCTTACAAAACAATTAAGAAAATAAATAAACGAGTGGAGGAACGAACACAACACGATGAAGGTAACGTGCACAATGAATCATAAATAGAAGAGTGGGAGAATAAACATTACACAATGGAACAAAATGTGAGGAGGTCAAATATTAACTTAGGCGAGAAGGGATTGGACAAACATGACGAGAACAAGAAATGAATATACAAGAAAAGATTTGGAATACAGCACAGAGCAAAATGTACTTTCAAACATGAATAAGCTACGAGATAGCTAATAGAAGGCCATCCCAAAAAATACAATTTAGTTCATTTGAACTGCTAAAAATAACACGAAAAACCAGATGTCAATAATAAGCAAAACATAGTAAGGGAATATTCTTTACTGCACAACGTCAGTTCTGCATTGAACCTAATGTTAGTATAAAAATGGGGAAGTAAGGATCGTGAGTGAAGATAAACTTACCTTACGGGATGGCAAAACCACATCACCGTTGCCGAGCGACCTACTGTGATAATGATTCCTGAATTTTCTCTCGAAGTTCGCGCTCCCACTCATTTAAAACTTTCTTTATCGTCTCACCGCAGAGATCAATGAAATTTGACAAATATTGTGTCTTCTGTAAAAAACTAAAAAAAAAAAGAATTATTGAATATATCCTCCTGTTTTGAAATGAAGTAGCGTATATCAAAAGGTCTCAAATCTGCTCATCTTTGTATCACCAATAACTGTAAGAGATTTATTTATTAACTTAGATAGTCTTTACAGGGTTTTCTTTCGGGGTGGTCTAGTGGTAGCGTCTTCTCCGTGGGCTCAAACCCTGCTCGGCCGAACTCGGCGTCGCCTTCACCTACGGTTTCCGTCACCAACTCCACACAAATTTCGGTTCGGTACCATAAGTTCCCTGGCAACTCAACATCTCTATTTCCCTCTCCTTCACTTACCCAAGTACGGTTAGGTGGAAGAGCGGGCCAAATGACCCCACCTCGACATAAAGACATGAAGTAAAAAAATGTATAAAAATATTTTCGTAAATTGATATAGTTAAAGATTTATTTGCGAATTTAATACCGACCTCACTTTTATCAAACATTATCTTTAAACTCTTCAAGCGATTTATTCGATAAATGAGGAAACATATTCTCCTAACTCAAATCTCATAAGGTAAACATCCGAGTTTATAATGTAAACTCGGGAAAACTCTTGGTAAATATATTTTAATATTTTATGCTTTATTCTTTTTAAAATTTGGTGACCTCTAAAATAATCACAAGAAGCATCAAGATCTATAATTTATCGCTGGGAACAGTGTTCAGATGGTACAAATAACACGAACATGAGGCTAGAGATAGAAAAGTGATTTTCGCACGTAGTGTACAAAGCGACCTCTCGATCTGCGCACATTCGACTTCCATGATCTTAATGAAGTTTTCGATGAGAGGGGAAGTAGGGAAACTTTCTTAAAATCATTGACTCACTATCGGAATAAAAATAGTCATCTTAGTTTACACTTGTATAGAAAGTGATCCACGTGAAACTAAGATGTACGAAATTTAGATTGTTTTATCCTGTGTTAACCGAAAGGAGAAAAAAAGAACACGGTAATGTTTGAGGTAGCCAACATTCGTGCGTAGATCCAGTGGCCATACTATACACTGTGAGAACTCGGCTGATTAATGTCATTTTAAATCGAAATACGTATGAACAATTGAAAACGATCTGTAACTTTATTTTGATGGAAATTGGTGTGCTTTTTTAATGAATTATTCAATCTTAAAAGTTATTTTCAAATTAGGTAAAGTTATATACAAATATACTCTTGAGAGTTCCTGCTTCAGTTTTCAATAATTTGTTTTTAATTTTTGATAATGTTACGGCATGTAATGAGACCGCAATCATATACCGCATGGATCTGCGCTGTCCGTCGTTTCTTAGCTTTCGGGCCATTTTCTGTACACTTTCGATTGTTCGGGTCGGAACAGGATAGGGTTAGGTAAAATGTTGCCCGACGAATAAAATTATGTATAGGATCTTTGTAACGGGATAATTTGATTCTCATCAACTAATTTATTTTATTTAAAGCTGGGAAAATGAATAATTTACTTCTTTTTTAAAAATATGTTTAATATTTAATTTTAGTATGTTTAATAATTTTTTAAAAGTATGTTTGATTTTAATAAAAGTTAAATCCGTGTTGTACTTTATCACGCCATTGCTGTAGTACTTTTAAAATAACTAATAAGAATTTCAAAAACTATTTTCTTGCATGATTGTGTTGTCTTATGGCTCATATTAATTTAGTTTTATGTGTACTCAACTTTGGCACGGTTGTGTACATTAATTCTGTAGCCCCATCCTGGCCCGGGTTTTTCTCCGTTTTTCCTTCGGGTAGAGGCGGATTTCTTATACAGGTTCTCTAGGCTTTGTCTAGGGGCGTGTTTATTGTAACAATAAATCGTGAATTTAGTGTTTTTTCAACTCTTATGATTTTTAAACACTATACTCAGAATAATCGATAGTTCGATAATAATTTGAACATGTAAATTTTTTGCGTTAAATTACAAACATATTGACATTCTATTAGTATTACAACTCGCAGCTAATTTTTTATCTTATCTAGGTACTTTTGCTGAAATTTTGAATCCGCCTCTGCCTTAGGGCCCTTGATCGGAATTGATGGGATGGTCCCTTGCTTGCTTCCGGTGAGAAAATTAGTTTATTGTCCTCCACGTGATCATACATAGTTTGTACTGTTTTTTGACAATAAATTTATTATTATTATTATTTAGAATTATAATAAAATATTGTGTTGTATAACAGGGTAATTCCGTACACTATTTTCTACTTTATCCCACTGGACACACCACGTCAAATATTAATTCTGACAGCATAGATTTATAACACAAAATTGTTCGCCACAACATTTGATAAAAATTTGATTCCAAATGTTCTGTAGCACGCGGTTCGTAGAATACGTTTCACTCCAGTTTGAGAGTGCTGCTTTAGATTCTTACGTAGGCATGCGTTTCAACCAAATGCTTAACTTATCTCAAATTACATGTTTAATACCAAGAAAATTTAGTGATAAAGAGACATTACCTGACTCACAAGGTGACAATGGCTGCGAGGTGGTGGATGGCTAAATTCAGGATGAATTTTTTCCTTTCTTCCATTCCATTGAGAAACCTTTCATGATGATCGTAACGATGTTATTTTACACGACATTGGTATGTACGACAGGACAAGTCTTCGCGATCTGACACAGTGTGTAGTCCAAGTTGTAAGGATTTCAAAGATGCTAATCATATGCATTTTAATACGAGATGGTATTTGAGTATGACAATATGTTATTACAGGCCTTCCCACACGCCAGGAATTAAATGATTCCTAACCATTACTACTCTAGTTGTTAGCAAAGATTAAACGTCGCTAGTGTTTTGCGAATTGTTTTGTAAAAATACCGACTCACGAAAATTAAAACAAATAAATGTATGTAAAAATTTTAAATTTTTCTAGAGAAAATTGTTTCCTTTATAGACTACTTTCTATTAAGAGAAGGACGTAAAGTTATTTTAAAAATAGAAAATTACTTAACTTCGTTTGTTGACGATACAAATAATCAGAGTAAATGTTGTTGGTTGCTTGAAGATGTGATGTCTTGAAATAACTGACTTTTCAAAATAATGGTATCCGGAGTAGGACAGAATGCTGTTATTCTGAATTCGATTTATAAGCCAAGCGGAAATAAAAAAATCGGAAATCTGTTGAGAACAGGGGATTAATAGAAAAAAAAATAAATCTTGTAAATCTAGAATGACGTCTTCTAACACATACTCTCTAACATATGAGGAAACCGCGAGGTATGGCCATGAATAGTCGGCGGTGATAGCCAACAGACAGCCAAGTAACATCGGAGGCTAGTAAGCGAATGAATCCGAAGATAACAGGTAGCCGATTAGAGACATGCACACTTCCCGATTCTCTAATCCGAAAAATGGACGAATCATGCACTCTGCTTTATTTTATAAGGGATTTTTAAGGTCCCTAGCTTCATCGTCAGGAAGATCGTGGTTGAATCAGAAACTCCAGTGAAAGGTATTTCTATCTGGTTAAAGAGCATCACATTCTCATACCAGTAGACCTTCACATAAACAAAACTGTAAAATCACTGTTGTGATCAAAGAGATAATATACGTTTTCAATGTACGTTTTCTGATGTAAATTAATAGAATGGAATGGGATGGAACAGAATTTATTACTACACTTTAATTCTCACTCTGTGGCAACATATATAAGGAACACACGAAGAAATCATATAATAGAAAGATACAATCACATAACAAATACAAAATTATAAATAAAATACACACAGAACATAAAAAACGGTAATATAAAATAAAAACAGAACATAATATTCATATAGATATGTTTACATAAGAAAATACATAAGTGGGGAAGAAATTAATTGAGTACAATATATGGAAAATCAAAATACAATAAAACTGTAGAATTCATATTTACTCAGAAACTCGTTTGCCCCCTTTTTCTTAGAGTGTTCTTAAATTTACGATAGATTGCTGAACCTGTTCGCGCTGCCACGACATCTGCAGGTAAATTGTTCCAGTCCCTAATTGATCTGTCGAGTAAACGAGCAATTTCCTACATCGTCTATTTTTTTGTTTCCTTCCCCTAATTTTGAAAAAATGGTCTATACTACCCAATCTTTTCGGTTTTCCTAATCGAGCTTTAAAATCCCGCCATATTGTTTCGTTTTTATGTATACTGAAGAGACCCCTCTGACGCGCTCTTTTTCTACGAATTTGGATAGGTTTTTTTTATGTAATTATTCGTATTATTGCTCATGTTTATGAATTTAATCTGAATTTTTTTATTTGACATTTTCTATGTGTATCCCAACCTTCCGATGCAAGTTCCAGTGGAGACCTAACAAGGGAAGAAAATGTTTTGAAAGAGACTGATGGAAAACTGACAGCCATTATAGAACAGGGATATTCTAGAGAAATAGGGAAATAAATATTTTTAAAAACCGTCCTGTAAGGGATAGTTTTTTCAATATTTTATTTTTTGCTTGTACAACACTGATACAAATGAATTAAGTCATTTAACATCCTCAGAATAATTTATTTACGACTGTTTCTTCACTCCTTTGTCATTTTGTGTCCCACTCCTTTGTCATTGTTTAAAATTCACGACTGTCAAGGTAAAGATAGTCTTACAGGAACTGTTGATGTGAATGAAACCAATGTAACCTGCTCTATTGCTCAATAACCTCAGTTGTTTTGTGTACACTCGTTGGATGTGTTGAAAACGTGAAGAGTTTTCTCATGGATACCACTCCTTTGTGTGCTGCAAATTTTTCGTATTTCTGTAGAATCTTCCAACTGTGTTTAAAAATGTTTATTTATTTGTAATTTGTTCGAATAACGAATATTAGGCAAATAATTAACACATTGAGATGAAAAAAATCATTTGAGAAGTAACCTTCATACAGCCATCGAAGTATTTAGTTATTCGTCAAAAAGTAGACAAACAATTTAATAATCATTCATGATACCATGAACTTTGAATTTTAACACTAGTCAGCTCACGATACTGATTCCCTTCACTCCCAATTGACCAAATCGACAAGGCACAATTTTCTAAAATGACGTTGAATCGGGTTATTTCAAGAAGGTTTATAGTTGGATAAGGATTTTACCAGTCGTCATATCTCGTAATTGATCTCTTTGATAGATGAAATTAATAGAAGCATTGGTAACATGTGATAGAGAATTAGTCATGAAGTTTGTACTGTATTTTTTCTTTGCGTTAAATACGAAAGCTGGTGTCGTAATGTGTAATGTAATGAATTTTTTGATTCAGACTATTGGACATTTTAAACAGTTTGAAGGTCGTCATGTGACCATTCTATTGGATCAGTATATCTTCTTTGTTATCGTACGTCACAAAGAAAATTCCGTCTTTAACTTTGGTAGATAAAGCTGCGTATAGTGAGCATAACATTTGCCCCAACACATCACCGTGCAGTACAATCGGATGAAATGATATAACTATTGGTTAATTTTCGTTTGAAGCTACCTGATGGATAGGTACGAGGCATAATGGATATGTGGGGGGAGAATATCCCCTTTCCAAATAAATATACAAAGGAGTTTCAGGAAATATGACAAGTCTTTATTCTGGTTAAACATATAGTTGGGAAGCGAAAAGTAATGTTCCCCACAGCAGTAAGGCAGCGAATAATTTGTCAGATATGTTCCTGGAAGAGGGTTTTAAATCGTTCTCTGTCGTAACTCACGGGTTTGGTGATGGCAGAAAAATCTTGACGTGGTCACTAAGTCGCAGACGGAAAACGTCGCAGGAGCTTGCGATTCACTATAGATTGTTCATTATTCGTGTGAGCATATCTCGTACGCGAACTGCACTGAGATTGAAGTCGCTTTGACACGTTGAAAGCGGAGACGTAAAGTTACTCCGACGCTAGTTGATCTGAGACTTTTAGCATTCTGACGGTGAAATCAACAGCATATCTCTCTTGGTGACGGTTGTTGAGAGCACCATTTGTTCATCACATTCGCGATACGCTGGATTTAGACACGCGTACATGGTCGTATGCGCTCTCTGGGTCGCATGTGTTCTCCGGATTCACGGAGCGTTTATACACCAATGTTTATGTGGCCTTGGACATCGTATGCACCTGGTAACATGTGTTGACCTTGGACATCGTCGGTTGTCATGCAATATAGAATACAATGTGTAGAAGTAAGTGGCAACGGCTTCTACAGATATATGAATCATCCATTATCGAATGCTTGACCTTATCAAATGAATGCCATAAAGACTTCTGAACAGACTTTGTCATCTCCAAGACATTCGTTTATTTTATCAAGATTTTATAAATCTGTTATATTGAGGAATATCTTCTGAAACCTATTTCATAATGAGGAACGAGATAAGTGTATAATAGGATTATATATGCGTGCGACAATAGAAGTCAATCGAAAACAACTGACGGATAGCTAATAGGGTTGTTAGTATTTTGTGTGTAAACGAGCCATTTTAGCTTCGCTAAAAATAAGCCAGGGATAAATAATATACTTCTTCTGTAGCCGTTCAGTCTTTATAGTTGGCCTTGGCTTCATTCACTATGGCTCTCCACTGCTCTCCTATCTCAAACTTTACTCCTCCACTGCCTCACATCAGTTTTCTGTAAATCTTCCTCTACGTTATTCATCTCATTCGGGGACGCCCTCTTTTTGTTCTGCCTGTTGGGATACATTGGAAAACTCATTGGTATTCTTCTTCGTTCATCGTCATTACATGCCTTAGCCACTGAAGCCTTCTGACTTTTACTTTATTCACCATGTCTGGGTATTTGAATAGTTCGCATACTTCATGGTTGTACTTAATTCCCCATCCATCCATTTTGTTTTACCGTTCCATAAATTTTCCGTAATACTTTCCTTTTCCATGACCTTAACATTTCTTCTGGTTTAGCTAAATTTTGACTTTGACAGCTCGGGAAATGGATCATTTATTTAAGTTTGGATGCAGTGCATGAAAGCATAATATTTCCAAATACAGTTATTAATATTGAATGAGGCGTTGGGCATCATCATCTACAATATTATAAATATTGTAAACTTGAGAGTACACAAAGTTTTAATTTTTACTCACAACGTTACTATGATAGTTTTGAGAAAAAGTTTGTCAATACTGATACTCTAAATAAGAAACCTTAATTTTGTAAAATATTAATAACAATATGAATATTAGCATGATCTTTAAACGACAAATGTAGAAACTTAAGCTATTAGAACACCAAGTACGCGTAAACATGAAGAATGGCATGAATGATATACTACGTTTTGTGTATTCAGTTTTGTAAAGCTCTGTGAGAAGAAAAAGGCAATGCAAAATTGCTTACATATGATTATTATCGGTATATGTAAAAGTTCAGCAAAAGTAGAGCGAAATTCTGTGGTTGCAGCAAGTGAAATAATGGAAGCTGATGTACACACGACGGTCTACAACTTTCTGACAACCAACCTTCAGACAAGATCTACAAATCGTACAATCTTACTTATCCAAATCCCGAGAAAATGAATGACGATTGAATGTTAAGACAAAACGTTGATACTAATAACAGTAAAGCAAAATAATAATAATAATGTTAACATAAGAGAGGTGTAATTTGCCATTCTTTTGTTTTGCATTCAATAGACTTGGGGTGAAAGCTGTGAAGCAACTTATAACACTGCGAACTTGGGAAGTGAAAAGGTGAAACAATTGTATAGAAAACTAGAGACTGGTCGTAAAATTCCGGTACTGAAGAAAGGGAAACCTGTGCAAGACCTGTATCTCATTAGTTAAGTCAATTACGACCAAAAAGAAGGAGGATCTAAGGGCTATGAATCCTTATTTGTCTTAGAAAGAGCATAAGGAGTATTACAGGAGGGCGCTGTAAAGAATCAGTGACATAATTATGAAAATGGGATTGGACTTGGTATCTTTCGTAAATTAGATATTTTTTGTTCTCTTCTCCATTTTAATTTTATAGATATCATGAAACTTTCATTTCGTATGACATATGTTCCTATCTTTAAAAGTTGTAGAATAAATAAATATAAATGTGTAATATAGATAGGTTTTTTGTAATAACTTTGATTTCAATAATTTGGCGCTTTGCACCTTTCTACTGATCCAACTGGAAAGTAATAACATTTTTTTTCAATAAATTTTCTTTGTATCTCGAAAAAGGTGGTACGTACGGACAAGCTGTTTAGCAATCTGAACAAAAATGTTCAAAAGATATTAATATTCATGTTTTCAAAATTTTAAATTTTAAGAAACCGGTAGAGGGGCATGGTGTGTAAATGAAGTCGGAATGAGCTGTCCAGAAATGAGGTTCTATTCACAATTAATTCAAAATCCATTCTCAAATTTAGTTTCGATGCCTCATCTTGTTTGTATGTTATCGCGAGAACAAAATTCTTAACATACACACACATGCAATATTGGACATCGCCAAAATTTGAAAATAGACAATTTGTAATGAACGGAATAGATCTCGAAATTTTCTTTGCGACTGTTTACTATACTTTACTCATACATTCTGTTATACTTGGAAAAGTGAAAACAGGATCATTAAAAACTATATTAATGATATAAATAAAATGTAATTTCTTGACCCCTTCATTCAATGACAAATCGAACATCATCTTACTACCACCTTTGTGGAAATATTTTTGAAAATTTAAACTTATTCAAAATCACTTTTTGTAGAGTCACATTATGTTTACCACCATAAAACTGGACAAAAGTAAAACAAAACACGAAAGTTAGTTCACTGAAAGAACTCTCCATTCCATAGTTTTGTAGGCCATCTTCAGACTTGGGTTCAGTACCCCATCCCCCCGCCACAATTAAAAAAGGTACAGTAATCGTCTCTCCTTCAACTTCCTGTCTGAAATCCCTAGGTGAGGTGCCGAGTTGTGATTCGGCTTCGTATTGTTCAATTGATACTTGTGTGTTCTCTCAAGAAAACCTATCAAGTACCCAACTTAAATATCATGAGACTAATTTGTGAATACCTATGTTTAACCTCTTGCGCCACACTTTGCTACGGCAGACTGGAAGCGGTACCTTCTATTCTCACGGACAGCAACACTTGTTGCAGATTTGGGGAATGTTATCAAAGTTATTGTTTGTTATTCTTTTAGTCATAAATGAAAATATCATTTATTATGTATATTCAAAGTGAGATACGTGGAATGGCATGGACACGTGCAGAGAAGAGGGGAGAATTACGTTGGTAACAGAGTTAGAAACATAGAAATTGAAGGTGTAAGGAAGAGAGGAAGACCCAAAATGAGATGGAAAGACAAGGTAGCAGGAGATCTAAGAGATAAGGGTTGGAAGGGAGAGAAGGCACTGGACAGACGTTTGTGGAAAAGAAGGATCCGAAAATGCAAGGCCGACCCCACGTGAAGTGGGAAAAGGCTGAGATAAAGAAGAAGAGATTCAAAGTGAGAAAACGAGTCTGCCTGGCGTTGTGGCCTAATAATGCCGTGCACTAAATTGAGGATTTTAGTTCGCCATTCCTCCAACCAGAAAAAAAAAGACTAATGCAAGAACGTATTCACGTTGAATCGCAAGCTGCACTTCAGATAAGCAGACGCCACATTTCTGGAGCAAGACCTGTCCGGAATAATGTAAATGCTAGGAAATCTCGGAAGCTATTGTTATTGACAAGTATAAATGTTATTCAATGAAAAAATGAATATTTATCCCTTCACTAATTTTCTGTTCGAGTTAGAAATAGAGGATTCTATAATGAATCTTTTGGATTGGCAGTGAACTTGCAAGAATTTTTCAATAGGGCCCTTACACACATTTCGGACATTGGATGAAACACACATGAGAAGCGCGAATTGGAATATAGTGGATGAGATTGCTGAAGAAAAACGAAATCTGATCTCTTTAAAATACAATTCAGTAGTATACCGAAACATGATCACTTTCCAATTATACAGAATGTATAAAGATAGTATTGTAATCGATCGATAAAAGAATTTTGAGATCTCTTCTGATCTTCACGAATTGGCGATGAAGTCAAATGTCGTATGTGTACATGAGTGTATGCATAAGAATTTGGTTCCCCTGATAACTCTCGAACAAACACAGATCATCGAATCCAAACACAGACTTGACTGAATGCATTGGGAGTAGAAGCCTTTTTGTGGACAGTTCATACCGATTTCATTTATACCCCGCGCTGCACTCCCAGTTTCTTAAAATTCAAAATTTTGAAGATGCGAGTAAAAGCATTTTAATTGTTCAGTTAATTCTGCGTACAAAATGTTATACCGCATTTTTGTACGTCACACTGTTTTCGAGATACAGCGAAAATACAAAAACTATGAGTTTTTTTTTTTTTTTTTGGGGNTCAAAACTGAAATCCCAACATCTCTTTACTAAAAACATTAAAAAAAAAAGAAGAGGAAAGAAGAAAATGAACGATACCCTAGCCCTAATAGAGTAGGGATCGAAAAGAACAAGAGGTGACCAAGGAACTATGAGTTATCTTGTAGGTGCTTCTTTCAGATCAGCCTATATGGCAATCGTGAAGAGTTTAAGGTGGAAGATAATTCAACCAATCTGTACTTGAATGTGCAGAAATGATGTTCAAGAGAATACAATGTAAGTTTGTGACGATGTTTTCTTTTTACGCGTGTCTACTTCTTAGGGTCCAGAGCACTCTAGTGACTACATTGACCGTTTCAGGGCCTGAAACGACTGCTAACTATACATCAACTAACCTCTTTTTCTAGAATGCGTACGATTCGGGAAAATCATAAAGAAAAATTTTCATTTAGGTATTATAGGCAAATAAATGAATAAAATTTGGACTTTCTAATAAAATTTACAGTTTGCGGGGAAAATATTTTTAAAAAACCATATTGTGCCCTACGGGTTCTTTTGGAAAAACCTCTGCAATGAAGGTTTTAAAATAAATGTGCCTGTAATTTTTAAATAAACAATGTAAAAAACAAACACACATGTCAAAAATTTAATGTGGAAAATTTAATGCCTGAAATTTGGCTTATATGAAAAAGCTTCAACGAAAACTGTCATAAAATTAATGATCTTTAGTCAAACGAGACCATTTTGCAAATATTCGTGTCACTTTAAACGTTATAATTGATTATTCGCCTTTTTATTTATGAATTACCGTTATATTGACTATTTTAGTGTACACAGGATACAGAACATCATTAAATGTTCCCTAAATATAGTTATTAGCTTGACTAGAGCCTGGGACGTTCATACTACCCTAAGCGAATAATGATATTTTCCTTTCTTGAACGTATCAGGGTTTTCCATTTAAAGTATATGCTAATTTGCGTTTACATTCTCTATAACTACACGAAAGAGATACAATGATGGATTTTTTTTCGAGATCAGAATCAAGTAACAAAGGTATTTGTGGAACAAGGATTGTATTACAAAAGAGGAATTCTTGAACGAATAATTCTAGGACAATGAGTCTTCAAAGCAAATGATTCTTGCAAATGAATGTGATATGAAAATTATATTTCATTTATATTCATTTCTCAAAAGTAACAAAAGTATACATATTATGTGATTCTTAAACATTTTCTTAGCCCCAATTCCAGGTGACTCTAGGTATCTGAAACAAATATTTCAAGATTAGTCATACACATTATGAAAAATTAACCCGTTTTAGTTTGCGCGTCAAAATAAGTAAAGTGGAAGGAAACACTGACAAAAAACTTGATGATGTCTGCGAGATGATAAAGAAAAGATTATAATATAGTTTTCTGAATACCTCCGTGATACATATATCCATCTTTTTTCATTTTCCTGATTTTTCACGTAGTGACGTTGAGTACAGAGTCAGAGTTTCGAAGTTTTGTTAATGTAACTATTATGTTTCTTTGAAGTTCTTGGTTTTAAAAATTCATGTAAGTCTTGCAATACACAAACTGAGACAGTTATTCGTAGGTTATAAAAATATTTTTGCAGTAATATGCATCTCATCCTATCTCACCGACGGGAATCCTTTATGAACGCATATACCTTTTAAGGTTGAAAATATTTCAAAAGTTATTCCGTAATTTTTCTATAAATCTTAAATTTTCACAGATCAATTTGAATGTGACGAGAAAGCTTGACCTTGAGGCGAGAAACAGCTGTGTCAAAAGCGGTCGATTGAATATATATATATATATATA
>NNCF01134820.1:71780-144004 GCA_002313205.1 Laupala kohalensis
TATATATATATATGACTAATTTTCTGATGGGAATCTTTTAAGCATTCAGCTTTCTTTTCTGATATGTCTATTGAATTCCACAAACATTTGTATTAGATATAAATTATGGTTCCAAAACGAATATTTTCGCAAATCTTCAAAGCGTTTCGCGAGTGAAATCACGGGAGCAAGTAATAAAGACATTTTGGATACATATTTCACTCACCAAACTACCGAATAAACCAGCTCCTGTGTTTACCAACCCAGACATTCCAGTTCCTATACTATTTATGCCTCCCGCAGCAGCATTTCCAAATGATGATAATCCCTGTAATAGAGCGTACCACGTGACATGTTTGTATTACTTTTTAAAATATATTTCCCTTGGAAAGGAAATCATAATAAACTTCAAGTAATTTTATTATGCAAAAATAAATATCAAATTTCAAATTAGTTTAACATACCCACGTTCAAAATTTTATATATATGAGAATAAATAACTATAAGTTGAATTTATATACAAGAACTACATCAAACGATAAATATTGGAAATAGCGACTGTACGAGCACGGATAGCTTTATCTATATTCAATAATACTGAATTTGAAATATTAATTTAATATTACTTAGATGTGTAATTAAAACATTTGTATTAATGACATAAGAGAACATTTAACTCACATTCATTAATTTGGCTCCGTTGGATCCGTTGGATCCGCTAGCTCCGTTGGTTCCCTTGGTACCACTGGCTCCATTGCCTCCGTTGGATCCACTGGCTCCATTGCCTCCGTTGGATCCACTGGATCCATTGCCTCCGTTGGATCCACTGGCTCCATTGGTTCCCTTGGTTCCGCTGGCTCCATTGGACCCACTTGCTCCATTGGATCCGTTGGATCCGCTAGCTCCGTTGGTTCCCTGGGTACCACTGGCTCCGTTGCTACCATTGGATCCGTTGGCTCCATTGCCTCCGTTGGATCCACTGGCTCCATTGGTTCCACTGGCACCATTGGTTCCACTGGCTCCATTGCCTCCATTGGTTCCGCTGGCTCCATTGGACCCACTTGCTCCATTGGATCCGTTGGATCCGCTAGCTCCGTTGGTTCCCTGGGTACCACTGGCTCCGTTGCTACCATTGGATCCGTTGGCTCCATTGCCTCCGTTGGATCCACTGGCTCCATTGGTTCCACTGGCACCATTGGTTCCACTGGCTCCATTGCCTCCATTAGCTCCGTTGCCTCCGTTTAATCCAGGAATCTTTAAATAGTGGTTCCAAATAGCATGTGTTCCCCACTTTTTTAACACTAGAATGCCCGATAGCGGTCAATTGGCCGTTTAAGTATTTTGCTCTACACTAACTCGAAAACTAATTTTTGTACGAGATTGATATTAACTGACTTTAAATATTTTAGAGTTTGCAACCACCCTGTAAAAATATTACGAAAAAAATATATATGGTTGCTGAACAACAGGCGAGTCTACCTAAAAGGTCGGTGAGTGGTGAATTGACCGCTATTGCGTCTTTAACCTTTTTGTAAAAGTTAGTGATATTTAGGATTTTTTTATCCTGTATCGTCAGTTAAATAGTAGTGTACTGTCATGTTGACTAATCCCCACTCATTTATTTTAATTTCTTAACTCGGTTACTGACGCACTCTCTTTCATTTTCCGGAGTATAGATAATGATTTTTCCTTGATAAATTTACGATTGTATAGAGTATCACTGTGCTTGAACATAATGATTGAGCGTCTGGTGTGTCGTCTTAGCATTCTTTCAAATATCTGAATGAATTCTTCCCACTCCACTGCTCGCTTCCACGGAGTAGCCAGGTGTACCCGGACGCTTGGACTGTATTACGAATGTATTACCGTCGATGAGCAGCTATATCCGACGAAATGTAGGTGTCCCTTTTTACAATACATGGCGAATAAACTGAGCAAGTTTAGGATTAAATTTTGGATAGCTACGGACGCAAAATCAGATACCTGGTCAATGCTATTCCCTACCTAGGCAAATATATGGGAAGGGCAAGCATGGAAGGCGTTGGCGAAAATATTGTCAAACGTCTTGTAGAGCCTTTCCTAAACGTGACAACTGATAATTTCTTTACCTCTTTCAATCTTTGAAAGGCCTCAGGAACAGCAAATTTACCCTTGCAGTTACGCTAAATCGAAAAAGGAGAAAAGTATCGTCTTCCTTTAGAAAACCCAAAGATGCTCGTTTTAGCACTGTTAAGCAAGAAGATATCACACTGACAAGTTATCCAGAAAAATCTAACAAAAATGTCCTTATACTTAGTAGTGTGAATCCCAATGTACAAATTAACACAGAGACCAAATAAAAGGAACCGGAGATTACGATTTTATTACAATAAGAAAAAATGTGGAGTCGACACTGTTGGCCAAATAACTCGTAAAAAGTGTGCGAGCTGGCACACGGCGATGACCTGTGCATGTTTGCTATAACATTCCAGATATAGCTATTATATATGGTCATTTCTTGTAAAAATCAGTCTTTAACTCAAATATCTCACGTAAATTGATCATTTTGAAATATGTGCAAGAAATAACAAAATCATTCGTGGACAGTAGAATAACGCCGCATGTCGCAGAAGTCGTTCCTTCTGACGTAGTTGGTCACAAACAATGCCAAATCGAACTCTCCAAGCAAAACTAAACAAGGAAGTTATGTCAAAAATGCCAAAAAAAGCGTATGTGGTAAACATCGAGGTGAAAATATGATTTGCAAGAAATGTGAGGAAATCTAAGAGTAAAAAAAATACAAAACATTCTGAATTTGCATCTTTTTGTACAACGTATTACTTTATTATTTCTGTCGTTTTAGCGCTTCAGTATACCGTCAAAGTTACGTCCTAATTATGTCGTTGAGGTCTGTTTAAAAAAGTATATTTTAGCAAACCGCAAGTTAACGCAAGTAAGGAGATGGAGAAGGAAATGCTTGTTTTCTGTACACGATTTTTTTTTCTCCTCTGAAAACAAATGTAGTAAGAGATTTTATTTTAATTATTTTATCGTACCAAAAAACAACATATAATCATTAATATTAGCTGAGAGAGTAATAATTACCGTAAAAGGCGATTTTTGTAATAAAGTTTTTTTACGATTGACTCTAAGGTGTTATTACTTACTTCTTTTACTACCTTGAAAAACGGAAAACTCGTCACATACTCACTTTGGAAAACTATCACGGGTCAAACTGAAGAGTAAAAACGCTTAGAATATTCAAAAATATTAATCAGCGACATGTAAACGTATAGAGATCAAGACAAACCCCTAAAAACCGCCAAGCAGTGAATTGACCGCTCGCCGACATTTTCCGTAAGCAACCAACTCCGGACCTTCTAGTGGTAATATCTTAAATTGCTATAAACCATTACTTTTTTCAAATTTTTCCTTAAAAACCTCATCACCTTTTTGTACAACAAATGTTTACACAATTTTTCAATTCTATTTCATCAATTCATAGATCATTGTGGGAAATAACCTGTTAAATTGCAACACTAAGTTTTGTAGTGTTTCATTTCGTGGAGATATTATTTTATTGGATATGAAAGTATATTTAATATAGCTCAAATCCACAAGATATTTTTAATGTGCGTTCAATTTATTATTTTTAAAATCTATAATGTTGTATGATCAAAACCGATATCCTGAAATGTACACGAGTTTTTCAAAGGACCCTGAAAACAGGTTCCATTTAAAAACGATTTCAAATTAATTTCAGATAGCATCATAATAACCCGTGTATTTTGCTCTTCCCTGAAACGTTTTGTTATAGTCTCCTCTTATAATAGAGTATACGCAAAATAAATAAATGTCTTTGAAGGTTAACACAGAAGAATACAAACAATTAACGCAATGAAATTCAAGAAATGTATCGGCATCATGAAGGAAAATATATACTGGGTTACTCACCATATTACCAAATAATCCAGTAAGTTGACCAGCCATACCCATACCTTGTTTGGCGAATCCAGTTCCTAAGTTCATCGCTTTGCCGATGCCATTACCAATCTAGAGAAAAAATTCCGTCAAAACGTTATGTGTGATACAAAAAAACATTACCAAATAAATAAAGTTAAAAGACGCCTTATATTTGTATTCCGCATTGTAAATGTGTTTTACAGGGTCGGGCCAGGTATGATTGTATGAGTAAAAATTATTGTGATGTATAAATTAAGTAGAATTCGATATCGCTTTCAGATAAATGTTTTGAGCTATAGCAAATCAAGAATAAAAAGTATGCAACACACTTTACTCGTGAACCAACACCAGTAAAGTAAGTTACAATTCTTATTAATCAAATCATTATTTATTGCGAAAGAGTACATTTTGTGGACGAATAATACAAAGACTTTCATGAAGACGAGTTTTTCATATTGGGAGCAAAATGTCCAAGAACCGAGACCGAGATCTTAATAATTTTCACATTATATTAGTGGTTTCAACTATCACGAACTTTGTAAAATGAAATTTTTTTGTAATTGTAAAGGTATTTTACAGTATTGTGTGCAATGTTTTAGAAAATTTGAATCAATGTTCTACAGTAAACCACAGGAAAAATATGTTCTTTATAGATATACTTGAACAAAGTGTGCTTAAACTTGGTGAAATTATACACAATATTTCAGGGAGTTTTAATCAAATGATTCAAAAGCCTCAGATTCCTTAATGATTTTGGTGCGCGATTGGGAAACCACAAGAATCATTTTTTGGCCATTTCTCAACTATTTTTCATTTCCACGATGAATTTACCTTGTGTTTGTAAAATAAAGAATTGATTGATTTGATACACTCAGAACACGTGTTAGGAAATTAATCAGTCTTTAAAGTACTTTCAAAACAATTCTCACTGATCGTCAATTTTCTGAAACAGTATTTTTTTCTTTAGAACTTCGGAATGTTAGAGGAAAATAAGATTATTACTCATATGACACAACACAATAACTCTCACAATCTTTAACATCTACGTATTTCTGGTAAGAAAATAAGTTGACTGTTTTGTATCGTTAAAGAAGATTCGGAAGTGAGAAAACGATTGGAGCGTTTCTTATGAAAGACAATATTATTTAGAAATTTAAACAAATAGAGATATTAAATACCTTATAAAGGATTATTATTATTATTTATTCAGTAAGTTTCAATTCCACATCTTTAACAAAGTGACTATGTGGAATTACATCGTCATATCTCACTTCTCTTAGTGGAAGTCTCTTTCGTTACGGGGGCGCCCATCTCTAATATATCACATTCTTCAATGCATCCCGCAGAGTACATTTCTTCAAGATACAAGTTTCGAAGTCAGTGAAGTTGTCTTTCGTACGTATTAGTTTTCCATTTTCCGTCATGTCGTAGTGTCCTTTCCGCTTTTGTTGGAGAATGAAGTCTCGTCTTTCCTCATCGTAGTGTACAGTCCCATAATACATCTTCTATAGTTTACCCTATCCTTGTTAAGTAATAATGGATAATAAATGCCTAATAATGGATAGTTTGTTCACCATATTAGAAGCTTGTTCAGATGCTTTTTGAGCCATGCCTATTCCTGCCTTTGCCATTCCAGCTCCTCCCTCAGCCATTTCAATTCCTGCTTTCAGAGCTTGGTTAACGCCATCAGTCATCTGCAAGACAAGGCAAAATGTCATAAATACAGTTATTTTGCCAGATTAGAACCTAGAAAAGAGATATTTTAAACTAATCGGAAAAGTGATGTTGCAGGGGAGACAAAAAATTAGCTTAATTATTGTCCTATTTGAAATGTTTCGTGTAATAAATGCTTGCCGCTCATAAAGTGATATTTTTAATTATTATCTTTACGCCTGTCAAACTTCCTAAGTGGTTTTCTTGGATTCTTCATTCAATTGAGACGGAACATTTTATTAGTGTTAATTGAATCCCTGCTTGAATATTTTCGAATATTTGAACTCGCGAAACTTTTCTATACGATCACATTTTAATTTTAATTTGTGTTATTTAAATTTTATACGCTAAAGGAGTTATATGAGGATTGTTCTTTTCGTCCATAAAAGAAATGAAATAGTGTTCTTATCTGGTGTTTACAAAATTTTATTAAAGTCATTTCCTTGCAACTCACCATTCCAGCACCTTTAGCAGCCATTGCAGCTCCTTCGTCAGCGAGTCCAGCTCCAATTTTTGAGCCCTGCTGAATGCCTTCATTAATCTGAAAAATAATATCCAGTCTCACAAATATTTTCAAAAATACAGATTTCAAAGTATTCAGTCTAGTAAATTTAAAAGTAATTACTTATTTACATCTAATACAATATTTCATTAATTCAACACAACTAAAAAAAGAATGAGGTCGTTAAGATGAATTCATTAAATTTAGAAGTGTCGTTAAAATTGTTGGAATGAATTTCTGAAGTTTTTGATCGTTCATTTACAAACACTTTTCCAGGCATCATAAAATAATCCCCAATGTTTCTGTGCAAAAGAAGTGTGATGTGATCATGCAAGGAATAATAATAACTATTGACGTGATATATATATATATATATATATATATATATATATATTCCCAAGTTTAAAAAATCGAATTTCCACACCAAAAAAATATTTTAACACATGCCATAGTATGACATTTTTATCGTAAAAATAAAAAAATCTTGGTAGTCATGGATGAATCCTTCAAAATTTTGCTCTTTCTGATTTTCTTGTATTACGTTCGTTAGCGACTTACTTCCTTTGATGACAGGTGCTGTTGTATGATTGCGATGTATACATTCTGATCTTATATTGAATTGTCTATAAAATAGCTCGGAGGACGCATATGTTTTATTACTGGATGGGGTAACTGGCCCACATCTACAGTTACATGAAATACATGGATTGGTATATTTTATGGAATTCGTATGAAACGTAATTAAAGAAATTTTAATGAGTATTTCGAGACGGAACCTAAATTATTTTCTAGTGTGCAAAAATAAAGGAAATGAAATTTCGAGATTGGCAATACGGTTATTTTATCCCTAGACTAGTATTTATATTTTTCAGTCATTTTCCTCGAATTTTGTAGCTTACATACTGACAAACATTTTATTTTCCAATTCATTTACGATCTTGTTTCCATATACCTTCTTATTGAACGTAGGAAACCAGACTCTACTAACAGAATATTTTTATACAAATTATTTGAACAGAAATAGTATGACTTCTTAAAAATATCTTGAGCAAATAGTTTCGTTACCTTGTTGGTTATAACATCGGGGTTGATTTTTACATCAATCAGTTTTTCAGAACCAGCGTTGGAACCAGAAGGAGTACTGGTATCACTGTTTTTAGAGGCCGAAGCGTCATTAGCGGTAGTGCCATCACTGTTTCCAGAGGCCGAACCGCCATTAGCGGTAGTGCCATCACTGTTTCCAGAGGCCGAACCGCCATTAGCGGTAGTGCCATCACTGTTTCCAGAGACCGAACCGCCATTAGCGGTAGTGCCATCACTGTTTCCAGAGACCGAACCGCCATTAGCGGTAGTGCCATCACTGTTTCCAGAGGCCGAACCGCCATTAGCGGTAGTGCCATCACTGTTTCCAGAGGCCGAACCGCCATTAGCGGTAGTGCCATCACTGTTTCCAGAGACCGAACCGCCATTAGCGGTAGTGCCATCACTGTTTCCAGAGACCGAACCGTCATTACCGGTAGTGCCATCACTGTTTCCAGAGGCAGAGCTGTCACCATTAGCAGGATTGTCATTACTGTTTTTAGCAGAGTCATTAGGGCTAGAAGTGTCTGCATTTGCTGGAGTGTTTCCATTATCGGACACATCACCAGTAGAAGGGGCACCAGTATTTCCAGCGGAGCTGGGAGTGTCATTTCCTGGAGTGTTTCCATTATCGGAACCACCATCAGCAACAGTGGGACTACTATTTCCAGAGGAGCTAGAATTGTCAGTAATTCCTGACGTGTTCTCAGGGGCAGAGGAGCCAGTCCCAGTTGTTTGGTTGGCATCTGAGTCGGTGACTTGTCTGAGGGATCGCCCCTGCACGGCCTGCAGGAGAAGATGATTTAACATTCAATTAGGAACCATGAGAAAAAAAGCTCAATACCACTCTTGTTCGCGAGCGCTTAACTGTCTTTTACTATGTTTTAAACATGACGAATCTATTTAATGGTATTTAAAGAGAAATACAGAAAATTTTCGTAATGTGCTGAAAATATTGAAAATGTTGTTTGAGAGGTCTTTTTGTCTGGTAAAGTAATAGATTGATTTTCTTAGTGACATATTATTATGATATTTCTAAATTAATTGCTGTGAAGATCTTAAAAAGTCGAATTGAGAATCGTATTTTTATCTTTCTTTTTTTTATTGTACAACTTATCTAACGAAATTACATGATTTTGATACGAGAGCAAAGTGCTCATGATGATTTTTTTTTTTCATCGAGGCATTGTTACTCACCACAAAGGCCAGCAGGACTGCGAAAAGCACGACGGAGAGGCGTGTCATGACTTCTATTACCTCGAGAGATGTCAAGAGCAGAAGAAGACCTGATCTGACTGAGAGAAGTTTTTCGGGGGCTTATATACCGAGGAGCGCTCTATTGTCTCAGTTGGCAGGCGGCGTTCCTTCCACACCTGTGTGCCCATTATTGGTGCCATATGCTCTTCTAAATGTTGCATTGCCCGCTCACCTTCATGTTCGGCATTCATCTCGCCGTTGCTGTGCATCTGCATTGTCTCTTCTGTTATGAATCACTTTATCAGAATCAACATATCTAACATATAAAAATGAATGTTTGTGTTATTGGAAGTTTATTATAAATTAAGATCTATACCATTCAATGGATCTTATGTAAACTTGAAGCCTGAAAAGGACGAGATGAACCAGTACGATGTTTGAAATTTTTACTCGTCAGTGGTGAACAGAAAACTTTTTTTTTTTTCATGATAGCACTACGCAGTTAATTACAAATCATTGACAGTAGGCACCACCAAGGTTACGGGTTACGTACGGGTTAAATTTGTCGGGTGACATCAATGTATCAAACTATGGCGTGAATTTACCGGAACGATACCCGTTCAAACCCCCGGGCATCGCTGGGTGAGATGAGTTGGTTTTTCATTAAAAACTAAAGATGAAGCAACCGCCGTTTTTAATATCCATATGTAGTTCGTCACCACAGTTACCTTAGATGTATGACAAAACATTCACTGAATATCTGACTGTATTCATACATTTGGTAGTGGAAGAGAAATTGTCAAATCCCAGTAAATAATCCATTTTTGGAACGACTTTGAAAGAAAGGGACATGCGAAATAATATTGCTAGTTCTCAAATATTTTTTGATGTTACCAGATAAATTAAGCTAAATTGGGTTTCAATAAAGAATGTAAAATGGGGACATGAGAGATAGAATGGCTGTTATTCTATGCGATACATGACGCATTGTCGCGTTTGTACCCGAAACGGTACAAACATAGTGGTTGTGGTTGCGAGGTAAAATGAAAACCTCTATCGACACTAGTTTGCCGTTGAAGTAAAATATCCTATGTGTTCTAAAATCTTTGACTTTGTGAATCAGCAAACTACCGCTTAGGGTTCCATTATCGACCTATTTTCAATGTTTTTTTTATGCAGAGGTTACGTAGTTAAAATGTTACAAAGATTAAGAAATCTAAAAACATTTTCTTTTCTTCAAAATTTAAAAATCTTGAACTTAAATTTCATCAAAGATCATATTGAAACGTTCCAATTGATTTCTTCAATAGATGGGACAACACTCCAGGACATAGTGCAAGGAGGATTCGAGGGATTTTAAACCATTTTATTCCGTAAAAATTACACTGGAAAATAAAACATTACCGTGAATTAAGTTATATAAACTAGTGGTGATTGAATGCGTGAGTCAACGATTGAGTTGGCGCTGGGTTTATGTTATTAGAAACATTTTTAATATAAAAAATAAGATACTAGACTTTGAAAGAGATTATTTAATTTACACCTCAGATCCCCCCTCCCCACGCTACGCCCCTGCAGCACGTTCTCCTAACATAAACCTCTACCTCAAGTATAAGCAAAGTCAGAGATTTACCAGGTTTCTGGATCCGGCACTCAAGGTAAATATCATAACATATTGTAAAATTTCGCAAACAAATTATAAAACTATTTTAAATATATTTTCATATTTTTAAAATTCTTTTTCTTGGAATTAGTGGAAGAACAGGCCTGATGATCTTAACTACATTCAATAAAAATTCAATTAGATTCTATGCTGATCATATTCTGATGGCACGGGTTTTAGTCGGGATCCAACGTGCAGGAGATGCGGTATGGAGACGACGACCTCGGCGCATGTGTTATGTTCGCACAAGGCTTTTGCTCGCATTAGATACCGTTACGTAGGTTCATTTTTCTTGACCCTGGAAGATATCAGGAATGCTAAGATCCAGTCCCTTGGGTTAGAAAAAGGAAGGGGTACGAAGGGCCTTTTAGATTCACGTACGGTGCTCTGTTCAAAACTGGGCCCACACAAATTTTAATCTAATCGACGACCTAAAGCTAAATTTCGAAAAATCACTTTTCATCCCAAATGATTCCTTTTAATATGGAATTTCAAGATATTCAATTTTGATAAGACGAAATAAATATCATCTTAAAATTCAAAAGAAGAAATAGATGTATCACAAGAAGCTCTGAGATTGTTCAATGTTGAGAGGAGTAGTTGCTTCACCTTCACGATGAACTATCAGAGAGTTTCGTGTGATATATCTATTTCTTCTTTGCCTGTCCCCTTCCACGTTAAATTACACAATAAAACAATTAACGAATGTTTCAAAGTTATGATTTTGGAAACTCTCCCCAAACATTCCCAATCCACAGATGTAAAAGCACGTGAATAAGGTTTCATCTGGTCCCTAGGAGCCTCTACCCATCCCGTTTGAAATAGACAACAGTAAATTCTTTCAATTTCAAATTTTCCCCCTACTTTTCTTTCCTTTCATCTAACGTTTCCGGTCGGTCCGAAGAGAGAACACTCGGATCATTTGCTATGTGACTGAGGAAGGTTACACACCGAAACTGTTTCATCAATCCATTTTCTGAGTGATTTCTATGAGTTTTACTTCCTATTTCTTATAAAGTATACATATGTACACATTTATTTATGGAAAAGACGATTTCGCGTAGCGGGCGAACAATATTTAACTATAAATTCATGTGTATCATATACTTCCGCAGATGATTCTATTTTTAATTTGCTAATTATTCTGAAGATTTCATCAGGATTATATAGAAATCTCTTAGATTGCGGTGAACCACACCGCCAGGTAACAGATTAATCATGTTACGTCGAATGAAAATGGGAGACGGGAAGTTGAATGAGAATGGTAGACAGACCCGAGAGGCGAACGGGATGGCGCAGTCGGTAGGCGCATGAGCGCGTAAAGCTCATNGAGACATATTATCCTCATAATTTTTTTCAGAAGATTATAACGAGACTGGTGCACGTGACATCGTACGATGTCAAATGAATTTTCATTCACAAGTATTCACAAGTATATTATTTTCATCATTTATTATCATATTAGTAATTTCAAAGAAATGGCATCAAATTTAGATTGTTAATTTTTTGTTTCGTTCCGGGTTATGCTCCCGTGCTCCTCCCTCACTTGTTTTGGCGGACCAATCTTTGTCGTATCACATTCAGCAACCTTCCATTGCAAGGCCAAATATACACGATAACGGAACATTTGCGCAGTTGTGGCCTCGTGCATTCTACCTTTTAATAACCTAAAAATATTTCTTCACCCCCACCTATGTCAATATTATCACAGTTTTCTAATCATAAACGCGCTATTTATTGTCTACACTAATTTATAACAAGGTAAACCGTGTCATAACAAAAGATATTCGTGCGATTGACTATCAGTAGGGGTAAACAAAAAACGTTTGTCGATATTTTCTTATATATGATGAACAATTTCTCCACCTCACACCTATTCCTCAAAGTGGCATCAACGCTATATACATTAATACTCAAATATCCCGAAAACTGTTGTTCGTTTTCTGCGTAAATGGAGAGTAAATCGCACAAATAAAGTATCACACATTAGTGTATTAAAAGACGTATCGGCGATTTCCTATCACTTCATATTTCGCTTTTTCCTTTCCTGGGTGAATTGCATCTAAAAATTCCATCAAGAAAAGAAACTACTTGACTCACTTATCTAAAACAGATGTTACTTGACTAGTTGAGTTCTGACTATTAACAACTTTAACGTGTCTGACCATATTTGTGTAAACAATATTCATAGGGAATTGTGAGATATGTGATGATGGTACATTTAAATATTCTAATCATATCTGTTCTGATGTCCTGTTTACACGGTTAGAGCTAAACATGAAATCGAGTGAAACTTCCGTACAACTATCAGATAGGGGAAAGTAGTATCTGCTTTATTACCCTGGTCAATAAAATAAGTCAATAAATGTAACATAACATTTGCAACACAATTTTGCAGGTTTCTTACTTGTAGCACTTTCACAAATGAAAATGCTATATGTAATCAATGCCGTATGTTGCAAAATGCTAAATGTAGCAATTCCTCAAAACTCACATGTAGCAAGATGCTACATGTAGCATAAATTTTTGCTGTATAGCAATGAAACACGTTCCCTACTTGGAGTCAGAAAAGGTCAAAGGGATTTACTTACGTAGCTAGTTTCGCCGTCGTCCCTGCTGCCGTGTCAGTGTCTGTGAAGTGGGCTTCCGTCCTGGCCTCTCCTGGATGCAGACCAGCTAGCCATTTCTTATTGTAACATAATTTTATTACAATCATAGTTCTTATTTTATTTAATTCTCTTTAAACAATTGTTATTCGTAGAAATTATTGTTCACATGGCTGTAGAAAGCGCGGAGCATCGATTTGTTTCATTCGATTCCCCATGTCGATGATGGTGAAGTGGAAAAAGGTTTTTCTTTTTCTCTTTTATGCGAAGGTAGGCAAAAATCTTCCAAAGACACCTTGCAGCCCGTGCCACAAGACGTGTGGGATTTTTACCCACTAAAACCACCTCCCTTTACGTCTTACACCTCCTACCAGTGCGCTGTCAGGCGTTACTTCGCGGAGGGTGGGTAGGCTATCTGCCGCACTTCCTAATTAAGTCGTTAGCGCCTGTTTTCTGGTTTCCTCCTCTTGGCGGAGCAGCTTGATCGTGGATGCAGCGAAGTCAGCTACTGCACTCAAGTTCGCCCCCGAGGAGAGCATCAGATGGACCATGTTCTCTGGAGTCGACGTTTCTCCCAGCACCTCTCGCAGCTCTTGTCCCTTTCGACCCGGAAACGAGGACACACGAAGGAGATATGTTCCACATCTTATTCACTAGTCGGTGAGTCGGTGTCTAGCCCAAAGCGCTGTTGATAAGCCCGAAAGCTACCATGACCCGTGAAGAACTGGCACAGGTAGTGATCGACCTCTCCATGCCTCTCACTCCATTAAGCGATATTTGGTATCAGACCTTGTGTCTATCTCCCCTTGTCCGCAGTATCCAATCTTGACTGGCATTTGGTCAATGTAACGATTTTTACTTATTTTGTGAGAGTTTGATTATGATCACTCAAGCGGAAAAAGGTAGTAATAAGAAAATGCCCCATGGCCTCTAAACTTTCAAAAAGAGAACTAATCCTTTTTTTAATAAAAATTATATTGGACTCTAAGAAAGTGTAGTAACGCGAGTCATATAACAAGTTATTTTTCATGGGGTAGCGAAAACACGTACCGAAACGATATATATAAAATCTGGTTGCTACCAGGATTACCTCTCAACCACATAGTGAGAACTGCCCCGAACTGTCTAAAAATGTTACATGTGGCAAAGTGCTACATAAAATTTGCTACATATAACAAATATTATGTAAAATTTTGTTGCAAGCTAATGTTGCATAGCAAATGCTACATGTAGTGAATGTTATATAACACTTTGCTGCAGTGTAAACAGACCTTTATTATCTATACATCGATATTTTTCCCTTCAAATTCACTATAATTTCGCTGTACTTTATTAACATATGGAAGTTTTCGAATATTTCTTTGTAACGACCTTCATTAACTCTGGTTATTGTTTTAAAAATTGATAATATTCCGTTGGCTGTGAAATCCACGGAAGCGCAAAGCGTTGATCGTTGATTGAAAGAGTAAATTGGCACAAGTGCTAATAGGGATCAATTTGCCCTTTAAAAGAAGTAGAGTGCTGCATCTGACGCTGGAATTGATGTTCGTGCACATGTTGCAGCAGAGTTTGTTTGTTAACAACGTTCCGAATCACTATATGCACTGGCAATATATTTATTTATTTATTTCTGTACGATAATATTTTACAAATTACTTACAAGTCTCCTTCCTAGGGGACAACATTATTTTAAAAAATCTTCCGTAAAGGAACATAACTCACTTATAACTGATGACCGAGGTCACACTGTAATGTAGTTCAAGACCGGCGAGGAGAGAACTTATGCAAAAAAAATTTGAATCCGCCTCTGCCTTAGGGCCCTTGATCGGAATTGATGGGATGGTCCCTTGCTTGCTTCCGGAGAGTAAATTAGTTTATTGTCCTCCACGTGGTCATACGCAGTTTGTACTGTTTTTTTGACAATAAATTTATTATTAATTTATTAATAAATTATTAATATATCAGAGAAACTAGAGCGATCCATTCACTTTGGAAGCTACGTGCGAAAGTAACGTAACGGTTAATTCCCATATTTTGTACGAAGAGTAGTATCTGCTTTTTACCGCTGTACATGCTTTCAAATTTGTATATCTTTCATCTAAAGGAAAATTTACATCAAGATCGGAGTACGTTTCACTAATTTCTCAAAATTGGGACTGATTATCGCCTTTGAATTTTATTTATTACTCATTTTAAGTGAATGGTTCGCATTTTGAGCATATTCCGCAAGTATGGTTTTGAGCATGTACCGGAAGGAGCATATAAGTTGGGGTTCACCGGAATATTTGATATATGAGAAAAATAAAATTATTTCTCGCTAATTAACCATGACTTTATGTTCTTTAATGTACTTGCACAATAATTCACTTTTATTTCGAAGTAGATGTAGAACAAAGGAAGGTAAGAATTGTGGAATACTGAAATCAGAATTGTTGAAAAGGTAGGAGAACCAAAGTTGACAATAAGTACGGGATAATACCTTAGTTAAGTAACACGTGTTATCTTTGACAAATACGAAAGAAACGGCTGCAATACTTCTCTAACATTAGCTTACATATTAATTAACACATAAAATAAGTTTGCTCTTCATAATCTAACATAATTTTTTATCAAATTTAAAGGGAGTGTAGTGTGGAGAAAATTTCGCGCGGGACAACGATCTGCATCATTGTGGGGATGGTTATTTCGATTATCGCTGTATCGTGTTCACACATATTGATATTCCGACTTATTGACTGGAATATCTTGGAACTTCAGCGTTCGTATATGAGACGGAGAAAAAGAGAATAGATTACATTCCATAGATTTGGTGTAGTAAAGTTGATTTATCAGGATGTATCAGCAGCACCGCTATCTTTCTATATGTAATATCTCTACACTAGTTCTTTGATGTATCATTTCAATAATGTGTTAATTTCTGCTTTTGCATTACATTTCATGTGCTCGGGAATGTCTAGTTTTTTCATTCATTGTGAAATGGGGAAATATGCACAGGGATGGGGAAAATGTTCAGATGCAAACCTTGGTCCTACGATACAGACTGTTCTTCCTCTTCAGTGTGTTCTTTCCTATATTATTTTCTTCAAATTAGTTAATAGATAATTTATTATTATTTTACATTGTGAAGTAATGCCTTTTAAATAGGTTTATGTGATTATGCAAAGTACCGACCACGTATCTTACACTTCTTGAGGAACGAGGACATTTCTAATCTAAATTCTAAACAAGCACTATTGTCGAAGAACTGTCCCAACTCTCCCTATTCTTTAGATTCCAGTATCATTTTATTCGTATTAAGGCAAGACGTGATTTTTTTTTTCTGTTTTTCTCACATATTTTCTTTCTCATTTCTAAATTTTGTTATTCCCTTCAAAATATTTTTCTTCCCGTTAAAAGGGTAACGGTCCGTCGACTTGGTGGCCAGTTTGTTTTTTCCCCATCTCATGGGACATATCCCCAGACATGCATGATTGTAAAAAATTGGAACGTCGGAGTGCTAGGTACAGTTATTATTATCCTTTCCTGTATGCTCGGTGAAATATTTTCTATACATTTATTTTAATTTGAGTTATCCAAACACTCACAAGTCTGATAAACATGAAGAACTAGATAGTCCGGATAATTGCCACATCCTACCCTATTATTTTCTCATGCTGGTTCTCTCTGTTTTTCTACTCCTTCTGCGACCTAGTGACATATTCTTCTGGAAAAAGTACTTTATAATAATAGATTGTAACATATATAAAGGTTTTCGATGAATTATATTACATAAATTTGATAGCGCGCGAGGATCACATCTCTCTTTCCCTCGGAATAGCACAGCTCATTATAGTAAATCCTTCGCAGTACACACAATACGAGTTTGGAAATAACTTCCTGCTGAATTAAAATTGCTGTCAACTTTTTCTACATTTAGGCAACATCTGACAGAGTGGGTGGAAAATAATTCCCTTTAGTCTCCCCATCTTCCCTCAATTTATTTTTCTCCCCAACTCTCAATCTCTTGCATCCTTACTACCCCCGTCTGTCATTCCTTCTCTCCTATCACTTTTTACATTATTAATTTCTTTTTTCTTTTCTTTTCTCTTTTAACTTCTGCTTAATATAATATTATATTTTGTCAATACAGTAAGTCAAAACTTAATTTTATTGTTATTGTACAATCATTATTCTATTTAATTGATATCTGTATTTTATTATTTGTATATTTATAATTAAGTAAAAATGTTTTTATACTTCGTGATTGTCAATAGATGTTATCCTGATGATTGAGGTTTGGCTGGCTTTACACACACGCTTAAGGTAGTTCTTCCGGGTAATGTGAGTCACACCATCGAAAAGTCTTATCATCTTTTTTGTTGCTTATATTGCTTTTCGCGATATTTTTATGAATATAATAATAAGAATAAGAAGTTATAGCGATCTAATTGTCTCACGGAATTATTTATAAAGATGGTAATAAACAATGAGACCTCACTTGTATCTGTTTGTAAGTAGCATGACCTGCCATCGGCACCTCCACTTTTCTCATTTCCGCATCCCTTGTACAAGACTGTTCCAAAAAGAAAAACGAGGTATAAAATAATAAATCGCTCTTCTAGTGTGTTTTAGAGCGTGAAAAACGGTTTCGATTTCATATAAAATGAAGAAAATTTGATATAATTTAGAGGTCGCGCAAGTCAAAAATGTGTATTTAAAAGAATAGTTTTGTGATTGTTAAAATGCTGTAACTTTCTTTAAATGCATCAAAATTTAATGATTCTTTCTGAAAAGTTGATAAAAACAATACCTTCTTTCATTTATTTCACTGAATTTCACTTGAAAAACGTATTCATTGACTCGAAGTTATGACATAAAATATGACATGCTTTGAATTATTTGACAAGAAAGAGTTTTAAAGTCAATTTTTCTTAGGTTACCTCTACAATTTTTACAGTTGAAAGTTTGATTGTCGAGATCACTCTGTACAGAATGAATATTTATACCTTCACGATGATAGATAATATCTGTATAACATTTTAGGTTAACGTGTACATTTATATTCTATTGAAAATTTATAATAGCAGTATTGCAGTAACATTAATAATTTTTTTAAATTCTTCTCTTTTACTTTTAACTTTTTTATCCCTTTGATGCATAGTTTTACCTACATCACAACTATTTTGGGCGATCTTTAACAAAATAAAATATAAAAAATTAACTCAGATTTAATAATTTATTTAATTTTTCAAAGTTCTTTATGCTTTATCCGTTACAGAAATCCAGAATGTATATAATTTTTTTATTTCGTTATGTATCTTTTGTACAGATACATGAAAATATTTTATTTCAAATCTTTATATTTTTATATTTTAAACGCTTAAAATTTTGTTCAGGTGGATGAAATGGAACTTACCTTCTTTTAGAACAAAAACTTGATAAATATTTAATATATTTGCCATGTCGTCATCACACACAAGAGCTTCTTTTTTCAAAAGAAGTCTTGCGCTAACGACTAGTGGTCCAGATGTTGGGCTATTTAAAAGATTTCAGAAATTCTGGCCAAACATCGATACAACAAAATTTGAAGCGGGCATTGATGATGAAATCGTGCCAGAGGCGCTAAATTCTGAAAAATAGGTAATTTTATCATTTTTCTTGCGGCAGGTACAGGTAACATGATTTAAAAAGATTCAACATAGAATATTATGTCGAAAATTATTTGACACGTATGCTGGTTTGTTGTTTTTATATATTCTCTTCGCGAGCAGATTACAACGAACTTTTAAAACTATTATATTTTTGGGAGAAAACCACCTGAAAATTATCATTTTCGACCACTGAGTGCAATGCAGCACGCTAGGTGGATTGCAAAAGCTTTATATTATCTGAAAATGCACATATTTAAAAATAAATGTAAACTTACGAAAAAGAAGTTTTGCGGGATGTGAATATTTTCATTGAAAAATTTAGAACTAGATCGTGGTTCACTACTACAAGTGCTATTAGCATTCCATTCAATTATCTCCTTTTTTTTAAGGTTAATAAATTACAAACAAGAAAACGCGGTGCTCAGCAACCCTTGCAACGTGAGCAAACCATTTATGGTATTTATCCGACGGAACAGTTGGCTAGAATTTTTTATTCAAATGTGTCACATGATACTAAAAGAAGAATCGTTCTATCTTTAAAAGACAATGGTAATCACGAAGAGGTTCCAAAGCGAAAAATGATTACTTATAAGTCAGACGGTGAGCTAGAACATTGGAAGAATAGTGATGTAAGCGAATTAGTTTTGCAACATACATAATCTCTCTACACGGTTCAAAATTGGTTCTGATTGTGGGAACTGCATACACACTTTCAAAGAGTTAAAACTCGCTTGTTCTATTTAAAAGTTGCTAAATACTCCTCTGAAAGGGGTGTGGCTCTGGTAACAAAATTCAATTCTAATGTCAGATTATAAGGAACAGAATCAATATTTGTTCATAGTAATTAAAATGCACCGTCGATTGCATCCAGCTGTTACCAAATCTACATTGTAAGATATTTTTATATATACACTTATTACAAGCCATGCATTGAATCTGAAAAAGAAACAGTAATAAAATTTGTTCATATTGTTAATGGCGCAGCATTTTTTTTACTTAATTTAAGTAGAGTATAAATGTACGCGGAAGATTAAACTGCGATAATTTTTTTCCTAGATTATAGTCAAGACCTAAAAGTTCATTCTTTAAAGAGTGATCTTGACAACCAAACTTTCAACTGTGAAAATTGTAGAGATATTCTGAGAAAAGTTGACCTTAAAACTATTTTTCTTGAAAAATAATTCAAAACATATATTTTATGTCATAGATTCGACTTAACGAATACGTTTTTCAAGTGAAAATAAGTGAAGTAAATGAAAGAAGGTATTATTTTTATCAACTTTCCAGCAATAATCATTAAATTTGATACATTTAAAGAAAGTTACAGCATTTTAACAATCACAAAACTATTCTTTTAAATACAAATTTTGGACTTCCGCGTCCTCTAAATTTTATCCACTTTTTTTTTTTTTTTTTATGAAATCGAAACCATTTTACAACCTCTAAAATTACTAGAAGTGCAATCAATTATTTTGTACTTTTTTTTTGAACAGTCAACCGTGTACTCTGCCGTCTGCAGAATCACGGTACCAGAAAAATCAAGTTTTTGAACGAAGAACTAAAGAAAGTTCAACTCCACGACTCAAATTGTTGATGTGTAAGATGTGTCATCAGAAGACAATATTTTGCTAGATATGGCAAATGGTTCATAAGTATAATAAAAGAAAAGGATATATTTTTGATTAGGATTACAATATTTATAAAAAAGAAGTATATCGCCCTAGGTTTCTAGTAGTACTCCCCACGGAACACCGAGTGCAGTTAGCAGCGAGTGCAGTGTCGCCGAGGCATCCTCATGACAGGAGACAATGACGAATAGATGTCCGAATCTAAATCCGCGTACTAGATTCTGAAAAAAGTCAAGTAATTCAGGAAACCCTGTGATCTCTATCAAAAATTATTTTAAAAATTAATATAGACTTTCAACTACATAGTTCTAAAAAATCAACCATATACTGTGGCAGAACGGGATTTAAAGTTAATAATAATTACTCATAAAATAATTTTGAATGGTTCTATTGCGAATGCCCCGGCTAGCTCTCCTCAGGGGTCCACAATAAATTTAACAGGGTTCGATTTATATCCGAAGGAAAGGGGCCATACAATGGTTCCAATCAAGGAAAACGCCAGACAAATAGATCCATTATGAAAGTTAATTTATTCCTTGGAGACATTCCTCCCACAAAAGAATCACCCCCAAAAACAAAACACAAATGAAAACCCAACAATCACATTACACTAACGCCAAAGTGACGTTGTTCCCGCCAAAAAGACACACAAAAATTACTCATTTCTCATCACAAACAACTCCTCCCCAAAAGACAAAACCCAAATAGAAATTAACATTCCCTGTTACACTACCGCCAAAGTGGCGTTGTTCCCGCCAAAAGACACAAATGAAAATCACACACAAATGCCTAAGTGGCCACATTCCCACCAAAAGACACACATTAAAATCACTGGCTTTACAATTAACATTCGCTAACTATCAATTTTATCAACATTTATCATAACCAAAAACAAGCGTTCCTTGTCCTTTTAACTCTATTCAAACTTAAGCTACGATTAAACATTCATTTCTTGTAAACAAAGTCAAACACTGATTTTACTCCTAGCTCTTTCTCCTTAACAGTTTAATTGAATTCCTTCTTAGTTCCAATAGTTCACTGATTTTACTTGGCATACCTTTCTGAGCGACAGAGTTCAGTCATAACACTATTTCAATTCAAAGTTCACGCTCAGATTGGTAGCTGACATCCAGTTCTTAGCAACGCGCAAGCGCAATGCGACGTTGGCTTTCACCTTCACCAGCGATCGCACCATACCTGACCAAGATGATGGACCATTGGAAAGCCGTGGAGGAGAATCCCCCCACAGACATCAGCACGGCTGCCTTCTCGGATTATCTGCGACCAGCGCCGATCAGCTTCAGCGTTTACCGCGTCCGTCCAGTTACCACCCGAAAAACGCTCCGACAAACTAATTAAAAATACTCGAGTGATCTGCGCCGCATGAGCACGATTCGGAAACGTATGCTGACGCAATCTAAAAATCGAGTCTGAGCTTCAACGAAACACCAGTCTCAGCTGACAAAAACTTGTACGAGCTGACAAGCATCTGTCTGAATGCTGACGAAAAATCTAAGTCAGCGAAAAAAACATCTATCAGCGCGATCTGAAAAGCATCTGATCTGACGAAAAATCTGAGCCACTCTGAGCTATCTGAGCAACGAATAATGTGAGCAACTCTGTGCACCTCTGAGCTGCGTGAGCTATCACTCGAAAGACGAAAGTGTGAGCTACTCTCTGCGAAAAAATGTGAGCAACTCTCTGCGAAAATGTGAGCTATCTGAGCAACGAATAATGTGAGCAACTCTGCGCACCTCTGAGAACGAAAAAATCTCTGCGTCCCCGTTAAATAACCTCCATCCCTTCTTTTCTCCCAAAATTTCCAAAATTTTGAATATCACGTGTGCCGAAAGTTCCCAATCAGAAATAATTTCCCCCTCCTGCGCCTGGGTTCTCATTGGACCCTTTAAAGGTCCTTCTAGAACCTTCTCGAACATTCTGGAAAAAAACGTTTAAAGTTCCAACGTTTCGCGACGAGTCTGAGCCTGTGCGCGCCCCCAGCGACCAGATGTTGCTCCTAAGGATGGGTGGAACATCCTCCCCCGCCTCTTACGAGCCTTAGGTTTCTAAAGGATCATAAATTTTGATTGAAGTCAAAGAAACTACCGCCGACGACCGCACCCCTGGTTACTTTTCCAACCGTCCTCCGTTCAAATTTCTAACTCTTCGCCCGTCCAAAATTCCGCAACAGAATGATTAAATTGTTATTAATTAGAGAATTATTCAAATCTCACAATACATTATTCGGAGAGATTTTATATTTCCGAAAATAAGTTCTCTTCTCATAAGAGACGATGTATTTTATCCGTAAATTAAATAGTATAGACCTCACTTCAATGGCAAGGTATGTTTCAAAAGCTACACTTGATATAAGCATATATTTGTATCCGTATTAAAAATTTAACACATTTAAAATATTAAATTCTCTGTTGGCAGGATGGTCTTAAGTAATAACACCGACATCCTCCCAATTTTCCTTCGTCTTACATTATAAAACGGAAATTTTTAAAATGGTTAGACGATAGAGCAGAACTAATGATCTGAGTCTCGCCAGAATGAAGAGTTATTGTTATTATTATTATAACAAAATGTGCAACTATGTAGTATTTATGAAATATTTTGTACATTCTAACTCTTTCATCGTTTCTATGTCATGGCTACAGACATACTGAACATACTCAGCGTATGTGATGATTCCGCTGATTCGATTTCCTCTTTTATTTACAATATATCCCCAGGTGTCATGCAAACTTCTTTGTCTTTCGTAAATTGTATTTGTCTCTAATCAACGTCACAGTAGGACGGACCCAAAAAGTGAATGTAGGCATATCTCAGAAGGACTAGAAAATGTAGTTATTGGTCAGCTTCTAAAGGTGGACTGTAAGATATCGATTCACCTATAACCCAGCTCTCAGTATTTCGTGCACAAACGATGGTTGAAATTAATTGGAAAATAATCATAAAATAAACCATATTCTATTTTCTCTCGTGATCTCATAGAGATTTCCCACAAACATAATTACTTATCTTCCGTTTACTTTCTCGACAACTGTATGGAAGACATGCAACGAATTAATGAATTTTAGGGATTTTCTGGGATCATAGGACAGAATCATGAAGACAGGATATTTAAGTGATCAACTTAAATATGTGATTTAAAGTAATAAAGGTTGGTAAACAATGTACATTCTTGCCCACTAGGATCGGGCAAAATAAGAATCCAGAAACAATGATAAAAGTATGTGATTTGATAATTTAATTCATATCATAACAATAACAACATTTACATAGACCTAATATAATCCTATCCGAATTTCCAGGTCTTGGTGTTACTGCCGGAGCCCACTTCTACAGTGGTGTGCACGCGGGGAAACTGAAATAAAAATTATTACATTACCTTCAATATTGAGCAGTTTTGTCATACATATCAAGAATATTTAATCAGTAAGTTCTCATAAGTAAATATAAAAAAGACCCTAAGAAATACGCATGAGCACGTGAATTCATTATGAAATTATGTGCTTAATTAAGAAATCATACGTAATATGAAGATGGAAGTAAATAAAGTGACGTAGACATGTAGTTTTACCACTCACCATACCACCCATCATTCCCATTCCTGCCTTAACCATTCCAGTCAATCCAGCAATTCCAGATCCTGCCTTAGCCGCACCTTCTGCAGCAGCATTTTCCTGTGCGGATGCTATTCCCTGTAATATAATGCATCATGCTGAGTCTCAGTTCATAAATATTCTATTAATATTTTTTCCTTTTCATTATTTTTTTAGAACATTTTTTCAAGAGTTTGATAGATGCAAATTAATGACATTTATGTATAATTTACATAAAAGTACCACATTAAACATATCGTATGTTAGAAACGGCGATATCGCTATAGATTTTGTGATATTTATCTGTGATGCAAGAAATTCAGTTTAAAACAGGATACAAGAAATTTAGTTTAAAGTATTTCGATCGAGGTTAACACATTTACAGTAAAAACTCAAAATTTCGAAAAGATTGAATTCAAAATTCTCAATACTTAGAATATTTTATTTGACCTCTTCCCTTACTTATCGTTAATTCTTTTACATACGTTATTTGAAATGTTGTTTATAGGGAAAGTTTTTAGTAGTCCTGTTAGTTTCGAACTACTGAGTTATTACAGTTGGTCAATGATATACAACAGCATTTAACTCACACTCCATCCGGCTCCGCCAATGGATCCGGCTCCGCCAATGGATCCGTTTCCGCCAATGGATCCGGCTCCGCCATCGGATCCGGCTCCGCCATCGGATCCGGCTCCGCCAATGGATCCGGCTCCGCCATCGGATCCGGCTCCGCCAGTGGATCCGGCTCCGCCAGTGGATCCGTTGCTACCGTTACCGAGGTTGCCCGAGTTAGCACCAATTTGGCTCAATATCTTCTGGACGCCTTCAGCCTACAAGAAAGCATTAAAATTAACCAGGAAATGAATCAAACACTATGTCCAAAAGGACAACATGCGATAAATATTATGAAGCGCATAAATAAAGTAAAATCCTGTATCAACTATTAAAATTGTATGTTTTGAAACGTTCCGAACTCGTTAGATGTAGCTGAACCAATATACTTCTACCAACACCTGGAAATGGTTTCAACCGTTACCAGAACTCGTATAAGTGTTGTGTATGGAATGTATGATAAACGTATCAAGAAGACACCATTTATTGTTATACGTTTGTCAACTCGTTTTTATTCCTATGGTTTCAATATAAATGGTCAAAAATTGAACTAAGTGTGGGAAACATCCTTTCAATACTATGAAACATTTACGAACGCTCAATTACACTAACCACTAATTGTTTAATGTGTGACTGAAGAAAGAAAGAAAAATTTATGTTACTACATGAAAAACTTAACAATATCAAATAATGTACTCACGTTGAGGGAACCTCCATTATTCTTGATAGCGTCCTGAATCTTCTGCAGAGCATCAGCCTATGACCATTGGACATAAAACTTATCAAAAAAAGTTGTCAAAATCAACCATAGATATGATTTAACTATATGTAATCAAAGAAATAACTATGCCGCACAACATAACAATAAATTAGTAATGCACAATACATTGTTTTATTAGAGCCTTATCGACATCATTAAACTTAAATTATATAGAACTAAAGAATATTTAAAAATGTGATTCCATGTGCTAAAATTGTTTAGATCATTGTGCATGTATGTTAACTAGCATTCCACAGGTTTTACATTATAATTAAAGTAATAAACATGTTTCATTACAAATATTTTTTTCTCTTTAAAGTATGTCTTCACTTCTTTTCCCTTATTATTGAAAGGAGTGGAGATGGAGGGTGAGATAATGTGCGTGGTTTTTGTTGGGAAATTCAGCGTGCCAGATTTTTGTCCGTAATGTGTGAGATGGATAGATAATATCTTCAAAGAGTATTTGTGGATTAAACGTTTCTCTAATTCTGAGAAAACTAAGCAGATTGCCTATGTTTGCGTTCGCTGACGCTCTTTGCCTTTGAAACTGATGGGTTCTTCATAGTGCACATAGGCATCTCACTGTGTGTTTAAGAAATTTTACATCTAATGTATTTTCCTTCTGTTATTTCATCTAACAGGAATGAGAAAATTTGGAAGAATCAATTTTAGTTTCTTTAAGTACATTTTCCTAATAATGAGACACGTTCTCTGAGAAAACTTAGAGCTCAGAATTACGAGACTCACATTAATGGAACCTCCGTTATTCTTGATTTCGTCCTTCCATTTCTGCAAGGCACTCACCTGGAACAGATATATTTTCATTAGAAAACGCGGCTCACGAAAATAATATCGCTCACGTTAGATAATAAAAATATTTTGGTACAAAGACATTATATAAATTGCATTTTTACTTCGTTGTACAACATTATCAAAATAAAAAATAGGTATCGTAACAGCAACGTAAATATATTTCACTATTTTATTTATTTATCAACACATAAGATTTGATTACTTTATCGAATATTTTCTTTTCTTCCGGGAACTCATGGGAAAAAATGAATATATGGTTGCTTTTTGTAAATGGAATGCATGGAAATAGCTTTTTCGTCAATTGTTAACTCCCATTAATATTATACTTTATGTACATTTAATCCTTTTCGAGTTAATAGACTTTGCTTACTGTTTCATTATACGAGTATTCTTATTTTATCAGTACATCAAATACACGAATGTTTCATGAAGCATTTTCCACCAAAGAGATACAGAACAGTTAAACAACGAGACTTACATAAGAATAGATGAATATCCGTGACATTGCTCGGATTAATTTTGTGAATTTTTATCTAATCCTATCAAGTCTCTGTTGACATCCATATCTGCGTACATCAGTTTATTCCTCATTGCAAATATAATAGTATTATATTCATTATTTAACCAGTATGTTGGAGATTTTTGGGAGTAAATGCTGTTGGTGCACATTTATTATCATTTTGCATCGGGAATCCTTGACTTTTTCTTATACCCATTCTTAAAACTCAACCTATATCAAAATTCTTTTGAGGCAATAAAATGAATAAATAGTCCTAATGATAAAACAGATATATAACCATAGACGTGAATGAACTATTAGTACCCTTTAATGCATGAGAGTTCGTGCATCATACCAGCGTACTGTGATAGGTCATGTTTACTTTCCAGCGATCGTCTGGTCCGTTACCATGACAATACAAATTAGGTGGAACATCTATCTGGTGAGACATTACATAAATAATAATTTTCTAGACTGAAACTACTTTAAATGCTGATTTTCTCCCGTTACAAAGGAGTGAAACCATTTCCAAATTAATTTACTTGCGTATTACGGGCCAAATACGCGTATTATTACAGAAGATTCGATAAATACAAATAAATTTTAAATTATAGATTTTAATTGATTTTTTATAAACCTAATTGAAGTGCATACAAACTCCCTTCCTGTAGAAATCGTGTGCAAGATTTACATAAACTTTGATGAACTACAGATTACGAGACTGATATTTTAAATGTACGTATTGAATTTCGCTGATTAAAATCCAAAGCGACTTTTTTTTAAATTTCTCTGTTAAAAATGGAAATATTCAAAATTAGAAGTTCATTATTAAATAAATATTAATTTTTATCATAAATACGAACTCGTAGTAGAAACTAAAAAAGTATACTCACATCGATTGAACCTCCGTTCTTCGAGACTGCGTCCTTCAACTTCTGCACGGCAGAAGTCTACAAAAATTCGAATTCTCATTAGAAATACAATCTCTCACCAAAAGGGGACCAGACTATACCAGTAAAACTATGTATAATATGTACTACGTTAAGAATATTACGTTGCTCCTTATTTTCTTTCTTGGGGTTTTAGGGCTCGCCAACGTCAAGGTGATTAGAGTCCCAAGAATATAACCGCAGTCGCTTATACATTGGACTTTCATACCAACTCTCTAATATATCATCCTACCTAACATATTTTCACCCCAAATTATCTTTTAGCTTCAATAAATAGCATAAAAGAAGAAAACGGTACTATTAGCATTATTAATCAATCAATACTTTTGGTAAATTTTTCTGCATGTAAGATGAAAAGAATCTTGCCATAAAGTTTTTTCGTAAATAATTTTACACGTATATTTACTTAAAATTATGAATTATCAAGCCTAAGAGTCTTGATTCCCTTTGTTCCATTCCTATATTCATTAGGTCTATATGTTATTTCGTGGAAATATACAACCCTCAACTCTCGAATGAAACCCATTTCGGGTTGTTAGATACGATAATTCTGAACATTAGAAAACTTCGGTGGAATATTTACTCATAAGATACATCCTTAGAATTAAATACCTCTTGCTTACGATAATATTGTCAATGCAAAGTGGGATATAAACGTTTGGACTATTTCAATAACTTCTTCCGGAATTTTAGAATATTTCAAATATATTTATTTCGTCAATGAGTTCGGAGAATGATTTCAATAGATAAAATACAACCGTGCAAACTATCTGCATAAGTCCAGCCTGCAATGAAAGTGTTTTCAAAATGTATTTCAAAGCCTAACTGCATCATTTTTCTGAATACATGATTCTCACATCAAACAACGGGCTATGAGGATTAGTTTAGAGTTACAAATATTTCATATTAGCTAAACACTGAAAAATAATATTTAAAAAATGACAATGTGTTGCTATTATTCGCAATCTTACCTATCCTTCTTTATATTTAAAACTTGAACCTCTGAGAAAAGGTAATTTACAACAATATTTTTGTGAATTTCTCGTCAATTACACAACTAAAGCAATGTACGTTAATATTTCAAATTTTTGTACGACTAATGAAAACGTGCTAAAATAACACACGGTCATCTCTGAGTTTCAAGATACCTCTCTGCTGTACGTCATAAGATTAGTTCAATAATGCAGATGAAAAATTATCACAAACAAAATGTCTCATTTATAAATTAGACTTAGCTTAATAAGAAATAAATTAGAAAAGTATTTACATTTAAAAAAGAGTACTCACATCAAGGGAACCTCCGTTGGCACCTCCGTTGGCACCAGTCTACAAAAAGAAACAGTAATAACTAACTTAAGCATTCATTTAATAAAATTTCAGGTAACAAACAGAGATAAGTATGCGTTCTATAGTTAAAACCTTTTCCACAATTTTTTCATATAAATCATAATATCATGCCTTTCAATATAATAAGACACATTGCAAATGAATGGGTTAGGTGATAAACCAAGAAATAAACATTATGGCATACATATCACGGAAAAGTTTTGATAAGGATAGATGTCGGTAGAAATCACGATTTTAAATCAAAAGCTTACACTTGTACAATTATTAAACAACTTACATCAATTCCAAAATCATAGCATAGATAAATTAATAATAAAAAAAACCTTTTTATTAATTATTTTTAAATCGTGAAAATATGGAGATATTACATCTTCTACCTTATTAATTTTTAGATCCTCTATGGATCTCTTTCACATTTTCTTAGCGTGTTCCAAAGTTAAATTAATAATTGCTGTAAATTAATTGATTCCAACAGTTTTTTTCTAATTTGTTAATCTTAACACATATGGGAACAAATGTATGTTAACAATTTATATAACCGATGTTTTTAAACTTTTGAAAAATTAAAAAATATTTATTTCAAAGAAAATTTAAAAGTTCTTCATTAAAACATTTAAAATAGTATTCGTGATAAAAATAATACAGTAAAATTTCGAAGTCTTTACACAGAATTATTTATGAGCAAAAGTACGTTATAAATGAAAAATGTTATTATGATGACAAATCAATTTCAGTTATCGGCGCTCTTGTTATATTACACTACACATGTTATTTTCCCTTTACACTACTCACATACCCTGCCATCGTCAACTCAAAATTAGAGTAAAAATCGATACAAGAGTTTCGATAGCATGTTTTAAAATAAACGTCCTAAAACGAACCGCACAAGCACCCAAACAAAAATAAATCGCATAATAATATTAAATGGCGAAACGAAGACTTCTAAATTTGTGTCCGACAACATATCAATTTACGAAGAAGCGATAATAGCCTATTTCGTTTTTAAGATCTCTCTGTGAAGTCCAAATAGAACTCCAAATAGGGAATAACGACAATCTCCACAGAGGCATTGTCCCTGAGTGCCCGAGCGGGACATTTCATTTTTAAAAGCTACTTCCGTGCCTCTTTCTTATCTTAAATTTTTGAACTGCTTCCCAAGTTCAGTTTGGTAAAATTTTAAACTGCATCCCAAATTATGATAAAAAAATTTCAAATGCGCGTCATTATCTCCCCTTCTGCTGTCTACTTATTGACCTGTGTCTCTAGTCTCCGTTTTGAGATCTTGTCCATTCAGATTGGGAAGGACGACTTGCCTATTCCACACAATCTTGAAAACTGGGTCACAAGGACAGAATTTAGAAGTTTGTTTTTCCTTACTTGAATACTTCTTTACACTGTCTTCACGTATTCAAAACTATACCCACACTGTGACGCTGAAAGTTAACGGAGCAGACAATTTACATTTAACATAAGAAAGGAAATGTGTTTTCCATTGCATGTGTTTACTCACCAAGCCACCAAGCATTCCAGAAGCTTGTCCAGCCATATCCATTCCAGCCTTAGCAAATCCAGACCCTACATTAATTGCTGTTTTAACGCCATTGGCCATCTAGAAGAAAATATGTAATATCCTAAGTATACTATGAGTCAAACCATGATAAAATTTATCGCAGCAGAGATTAAGTTATACGGCGTAATTTTCTTTTGATTTCGCAAGCAAAGATGCGTCATACCATTAAAAAACGAGTATAATAGTGTAATCGAAATAACATGTAATGATGGAAAAAGTATTTGAATATTGGCTTCTCAAAATATAGGCTTACTCAAAATGATGTACGGTAGTTTAAAAAAGTGTAATTAATTCCTCTTTAAACTTACACTTTATAAAACGTACATAACTGGTTTAAAGGGAAACTCAAACATTTTCAGTTTTATTGCATTTCATGTTCTATATGACTTCCTCGTCACACGCGGACAATGTCAAAGCGATGGACGAGTTCTTGCCAAAATTGTTGTAGCAAGGCTGGTATTACGAAGATCATAGGCGTGTTTTTGTATCGTCCAAATAGTGGAAAAGAGGACCACATACAGTTTTTCTTCATTAAACCCTATATAAAATATCACTCGGTGGTATGTAAGGAAAATACTTGAGTTTTTCTTCATTTCTCTCGTAAACCAGTTCTGATAAGTGCACGCATGAAAATAAGTTTATATAGTACTTTAAAACACCGTTCATCATTTTAAAAAGCACTGTATTTTATAGCTTTGCGATTCAAAAATTATTATTAAATCTAATTTGTGTTCAAATTTTCAAACTATAAAAGTATGTTTAATTGAATATTAAGGAGTATAAAAGATCTTCTCAAGGAATAATACAATGGTTCAATCGACAAGAGCAACAAAAATACGAAGAAAAATATTCCTTTCCAGACTGTAAAACTTGTGACTGACCGTGAAAGTACTTTGAAGTTCTCGTAAAAGTTATAGTCAATATTATGTGATACACAAAATTGTGAGCGCATTCTTAAACCATTACCGCATAGTAATCAGACACTTAGTTTAAGTAATTAATTTAATTGATATTGAATTAGATTATCTCTTAAGAAAATAATTCGAAAACTTAATATTCTTTATGAATTTTAGTACGAAATTAATACTGAAAAAATTTCCAAATTCAGCCAAATTATTGAAGCTTACCATTGCCAACTTTGCCTTTTCCAGCTCAATACCAGTCTTAATTGCGCCCGCTGCCTGAAAAATTAAGAGAATCTCTTAAGTAATTTGGTATTCACATAAAATGTTTTTGAAAATAGTTTATTCACGTATATACTTTCAAAAAAAATACTAATCTTCAGTTTATTCAGATCTCTCGTAATTTCATGTCTCTTACTGTGTCATAATGTGAGAGGAAACTAACATCATTACATCTCTTCTGCCACGATACAATTGCTCTCACAATTTTAGTTTGTTAGGCAGAAAATTTAAGTTAATTGTTTTGTATATTTATGAAAGATTAATAAAAATTTATACAACGGAAAACGTATAAATGTGATTATATTAAAACAGTTATAACACATAAAACAAAAAACTCAACATGTAGAGGGGACGACATATAATTTAATTGATAGCGTACTCACCATACCACCAGCCAATTCAGTAGCTTTTCCAGCCATATCAATTCCTGCCTTAGCCATTTCAGCTCCTCCCGCAGCCATTCCTGCTCCTAAATTGATTCCTTGTTTGACGCCATTGGCCATCTGCCAGAAGAAATCCAATCTCAGAAATATTTTAATCCCGACATTTTCACTTTTTGACGATTCAGTATCAGAAAGAGGAAAGTTACAATATTTGTCGAAATATTCATGTATGTGATAAAATCGCATTTGAAAACACTTCGTGATTTTATCTATTAAATTATCCACATTACCTTCATACTTCATACTTTCGAACCAAATTCAACTGCTTTTTATTATCTGAATCCAATAACCTTTGTTCATTAGGCAAACGAGTAAATAAGCACTCTGTATACAACGTTTAACGATCTAACGTTAACACTCTTCCCATTTTAAAGGAAATCGAATGATGAAGAGCACTCTACGAGGTTAACCTAGTAACGTCACTATTTTGTTTCTGCCACGTAGTTATTCACAGCATGCAAAAAATACTTTAAAAGTGAATATTATTTTTTTAAATTTATTGTTTTTCATTTATTATAACGTTTCGAACATTTTTCTATGCACTGAGTGGTGAAATAAAATGATTTAATTGGTGTAATTAAAGAAACGATGTGCATCACATTATATCTGTTCCTCATACGTTCAGTGTAAGAATAAAGTAAGCTTACCATTGCCAACTTTGCCTTTTCCAGCTCAATACCAGTCTTAATTGCGCCCGCTGCCTGAAAAATTAAGAGAATCTCTTAAGTAATTTGGTATTCACATAAAATGTTTTTGAAAATAGTTTATTCACGTATATACTTTTAAAAAAAATACTAATCTTCAGTTTATTCAGATCTCTCGTAATTTCATGTCTCTTACTGTGCCATAATGTGAGAGGAAACTAACATCATTACATCTCTTCTGCCACGATACAATTGCTCTCACAATTTTAGTTTGTTAGGCAGAAAATTTAAGTTAATTGTTTTGTATATTTATGAAAGATTAATAAAAATTTATACAACGGAAAACGTATAAATGTGATTATATTAAAACAGTTATAACACATAAAACAAAAAACTCAACATGTAGAGGGGACGACATATAATTTAATTGATAGCGTACTCACCATACCACCAGCCAATTCAGTAGCTTTTCCAGCCATATCAATTCCTGCCTTAGCCATTTCAGCTCCTCCCGCAGCCATTCCTGCTCCTAAATTGATTCCTTGTTTGACGCCATTGGCCATCTGCCAGAAGAAATCCAATCTCAGAAATATTTTAATCCCGACATTTTCCCTCTTTGACGATTCAGTATCAGAAAGAGGAAAGTTACAATATTTGTCGAAATATTCATGTATGTGATAAAATCGCATTTGAAAACACTTCGTGATTTTATCTATTAAATTATCCACATTACCTTCATACTTCATACTTTCGAACCAAATTCAACTGCTTTTTATTATCTGAATCCAATAACCTTTGTTCATTAGGCAAACGAGTAAATAAGCACTCTGTATACAACGTTTAACGATCTAACGTTAACACTCTTCCCATTTTAAAGGAAATCGAATGATGAAGAGCACTCTACGAGGTTAACCTAGTAACGTCACTATTTTGTTTCTGCCACGTAGTTATTCACAGCATGCAAAAAATACTTTAAAAGTGAATATTATTTTTTTAAATTTATTGTTTTTCATTTATTATAACGTTTGGAACGTTTTTCTATGCACTGAGTGGTGAAATAAAATGATTTAATTGGTGTAATTAAAGAAACGATGTGCATCACATTATATCTGTTCCTCATACGTTCAGTGTAAGAATAAAGTAAAGCTTACCATTTCCAACTTCGCCTTTTCCAACGCCAAACCTGTATCAACTGCACCCTTTGCCTGAAAAATTCAGATCATTCAATCGAAAATGGAGCAATATTCATAGTAAACATTAATTAATATTATTCCTTACTCTAAAAATATTTCTTGTCAGACACTAAAACACTAAAATGTGTTCTCAACTATAAATAATGCAATATCAAGTATAGTACTTGAAACAATTACAAACTTTCCTTAAAAAATGTATGTATAATTTTTATATATTGTAGTATTTGTAAATGGGAAATGTAGCGTGCTATTGAAGCTTATCTACATGGAGCAATAGGAGTTACTAGTTAGGTGGTAGATCCTTGTTAGTAGGTGCGCCGGTTAGCTGGGTTTACCAACAACTTGGCCCACGTGGAGGGGTTAGTAGAAGTAATTAGTAAGAGTTAGAATTATTGATACTAGGAGGAGATGTATAGAGGAAGGAAGGTTTGCTTTTTAGTAGTCACAGCAATATGAACTGGGACATTAACGTAAAAAGCTACAAATTTTTTGGCCCCATTGGGGATCGAACCCGTGATCCTTAGTGATGAGCGACAATACTACTACCTGCGCCACCGGTGGAGGTATGTATAATTATGTACTTAATATGTAACAAAGTTCTTTCACTTTGAAAATAAAAAATCTGTTTTTTTTACTTCCACATTTCAAAGAGCAGAGAGAGACGCAAGTGTAACTTTCGAATAAAAAAAGTAACTGATGAAAATATGTTGAATTTTAAAAGACAGTTTTGTTACAATATCTGAACAAAGTATAGTAAATATTGATGAAACAAAAAAATGAAAAAATAAAAATAAAAACATGGTTGCTTGGCAGAACACGGGGAACATCTTTCGCAAACACGTGACAGTGATGCTTTCTCAAGTGTACGATGGAGTTCAATAGTTTTGCGTCACACGTCATTTTATTTCACAACAAACTTTACAGTGATATATCAGTGGAAATATGAGGTTACATAAGATCATTATACAAGTCATGTTACTTGAGAAAATGGATGAATTTCCTACACATATAACCATACAAATATAATAAGTACATAAAAAAAGAAATGAAAAATGTTTGGGCTAAAATTGAATGCTATGAAAATAATATTAAATGAAAATATATTGTTACGTATATACGAAATTAAATGAGAGCTTATGGTTGCCCAAATTCCCTCAGAGCGCAACAAGAGGATGACACTACGAAGAAAAAAATATTGATAAAGGTAACAGAATATCATATTTGTCATGAAGGTTAATAAATGATAAATAAGAAATTTCAATTACTAACTCGGTAAATACAAAGTTCCAAATTGAGCCATTTGTACTTATTTGTAAATTTAAAGAAATAAACTATGAGTGAACCCAATAACCTAAGTGAATTCATTGTTAAAGCACAATTAATATAGTATTTACTATGAACATTGTTAGCAATCAAATATTCCAAAAAACAAACAATTTTAGCAGCTCTAACTTTTTTTGTTTGACGTTTGTTAGCATATTTGTTTGTTATGCGTTTGTTTGTTACGCGTACTAAAAATATAATTGTGTTTGAATTGTGCAATTGTTCGCAATTATGGTATATATTCGAATACGTGTAAACTAAATGTTATTGTCTGGTTTCGCTTTGAATTGTTATACAATTTCAGTACCGAAATGAGTAATCAAAAGTACCAAAATGAGAAAAAACTTTTATGTGGAATTCCATTTGCAATCTCCGAACAACACCGGGCAATATGAGGTATTTACCAATATATTGAATTATATTAATTTTGAAAAAACTATAAATAGAGGTATGTATCTAAAGAAGACAAAAGTAAACCACATGCATTCAACGTTAAGTAAAGTAAATATGAAATAGAGATGTGATTTTTGAAATTTCCAGCGGCATTTTTTTAAGGAAATACAAAAACTTCATTTTATCCGACTAAAACAGAATTATTAAAAAAATTACACCATCCCCGATATAGTCACTAATTGTCTTTCCTTTGATTTATTTCATTATTTAAATCGTACTTAAACGGAATGGTCCCAAGGATACCTCGCCGATTTTTTTCATCTTCTGGTATTTTGTAGATTTCAAAAGAATATTCGACACGTATTTTTTCTTTCGTGCTAATTCGGCCGTATACGAATAAAAACCACCCCAAAAGTTTACTCTGAAAAACACGGTTTTGCTGTTTTCTCGAAAAGTATTCAAGATATCTTAATCAAACCAAGGTCACTTTTTCACAATTTATTAGACCTTTAAAATCTTTGACTTGATAAGACCAAAGAAGATATGTCAAATAAGAACAACAAGAAATAAAAATAATAATAAATATACATTTTTGAAAATAACAAACTTAGGTGACAAATGAATAAGATTTAAATAATTACTAAAAAATTAAGAAGTCTATGGGCACATCCCAAAATACATGTTCATTTCACATAAAAGAAGACATAGGAAATAAAAATTTTGAACCAATAACTGCAAATAGTACATCTTGTAAACCACTGAATCAATTGACTTGGGGTAAACGGTATGTGACTTGGTAAGATCTCTGAAGAAACTACAACCCATAAACAACAAGAAGAAATAATAATAACATAAAATTTTAGGGAAAATAGACTATAAAAAACGAAAGAAGGTGAAAATTGTTCATGATTATACATGTTACTATATAGACAGAGAAAATAGTGATGCAATCTAAATTAGTATTCGTTTGAAATACAACCAAATAACATGGGACTATGGAAAATTTACAGACGAAACTAATAAGATAAATAGTTTTAATATTCTAAACTAATGAATAAATTATTATGGGGTCATCTGTATAGATTAAAAGATAAGTAAGTTAAATAACAATACACACATATTAACCAATAACCAATGATAAAGCCACAGATGCGTGAAGTTGAATAAACTAACGCGATGGAAGCAACAAAAGATAAAAGTGGAGTTATTATACCACGGACAGCAGCAGATCAAGTATACGAAGGTACAAGAAGGAAGGGTCAGAGGAAAAAAGAACCGTTAAAATATTTATGAAGAGCTGATGATGACGTTTGAGGATTAAAATATTAAAAGACATTCAGGAAAATACTAACTGACACTAAAAGATGGCGTCAAGGAATTATGGAAACTCTGTGAAAACCCAAGAAAGGAAATAGAAACATTAAGGACACAATTACAAGACGCTACAAATTTAGTAGAGGCAAATAACACGATACTGATTTTAGGGGAAAGATTAAAGGCGGGCAAACTATTGATGCAGCAAAAGTCTATTGAGGCATTAGAAGAACGAATCATAGACACCATTGAAGACCGTTGGAATATGTTAGTAGAGAAAATTAATAACGACAAAACAGAATTCGAAAGTCAAATTACTCGAAAATTAGAGAAATTGGGAATGTCAAAACGGTACTTATAAAGTTTGAGCGGGAAACAGAATATTGTTGAAAAGCATGTTCGGGATATGACGCGTCACACATACGATGAAAGAAATTGTGATAAGGTTAGTGTACGACGTTCGGGAACAAACATCACAAGAAGAAAACGAAGGAGGAGGAGGGACATACGCACAAGATGGAGCGGAGATGGAAGAAACGAGACAAAATAATAATATTTAAAAAAAGAAACAATAGAGACAAAGAGAATACTGTACAAACGGTTCATAAGGCCTAACAGAAAGGGAATGAGATAAATATTGAAGAATGCAAGCTAACAAGAGATAATAAAGTGATGATCCGAGTAGAAGATGGAGAATTGAGTAGGAGAGTGGCAGATGTAATAGGACAATTAGGGAAACTACAAACAGAAGACGGTCGGCATGTAGTACCAAAAATAATAATATACTAATATACAACGTAGAAGAACAGGATGAAGATGTTTTGGAAGAAAGAATTAAGAAACAAAGTGGCGGGGTACAAGAAGATGAAGTAAGAGTTATAAAGTAGATCGGCAAAAAGTAGTGGAGGGTAAAGAATTGGGTAGTCGAGATAAAAGGGAAACTGTATCAGAAGATCATAGAAAAAAGCAAAGTTTTCGCTGGATAAAGGTCGTATAGATTACAGGACTATATAGAACTCCTGAGGTGCTACCATTGTCAACGTTTCGGACATTTGGAAAAAGTTTGTAAGAATAAACAACAGTTCTGCCATCACTGCGGAGCAGTCGGACATAAGTATGAAGAATTTAGAGAAGAGAAAACAAACCCAACTCGCATTAATTGTAAGCGTAAAAACAGACCGCACAATCACAGTGTCAGAAGTACACAATGCGAAGAATATAAAAGAAAACCTGATTTCCGGACAAACTAGTTTGACCTAGGTTTAAACTATATATATATATATATATATATATATATATGTGTGTGTGTGTGTGTGTGTTTGTGTGTGTCAAATTATATAAAATTCATGTTATGTAGCTCCGTGGAAAAGTGTTATATTTAATTGTTTTTATAAACGTTTCTACCAATAACTTAGAGAATATTTCTGAGCTTTTAATAGAAATAGATATGAAGAAAAAATTCACTTTTACTTAATATTTATTCTGAATATTTTAATATATCAATATGAAGTTGAACAAATAATAAAAATTATTAATAAATATTCACAATAGAAAAGGTATTATCCGAATATATTTTGCTAATAATTAAAAGGCGGGGCTAAGAAATATTTTTCTTATTTTAGATTTTATCTCTCCGCTTACTATGATACTCATTGAATCACTTCAATATAGCAATGCAGCTGTACATTCTAGGTGTCTTGGCACGGGCTCACCGGGGTTTAGCTACCCTGCGAGCGAAAAAGAGATTTTTAAATATATATATATATATATATATATATATATATATATATATATATATATATATATATATATATATATATATATATATATATATATATATATTTNACAGTACAACTTAACATCATCGTGACAAATGAAATTTCTAATCATTTAAATATGTCAATAGTGGACTTGCTTTGAATTCGCCCGGAGAAATGATTTTGTAGGTAACTTTGGGACCGTCATATTTTGGTGCATTAGAAAAACATGGTTATTTTGAATTTAATCACACCATGCATCTTCTTCTGAGAGAATTTTTCCCTGCGAAAAACTCTTTTGTAAAACGTACGATACAAAATATCCACGATCAATTTAACTTGGTTTACACCGTAAACTCCACATTTTTTACTAAATCTTTCAATAAGTATAATTATCTTCTCATTGAAAATGTGAAGTACGAACCTATGCGGCAGAGCAATTGTTATGCCATTACTCGGAAGAGAAATAGTGCACTTAAATATTTACCGCGTTGGTAATAACAGCTGGGTTGATTTTTACTTCAATTAATTTTTCATCAGCGCTGGGACCAACAGAAGTACTGGATGCTCCATTAGCGGAAACACTCGTAGAGGCAGAACTGTTAGCATTACTGTTTCCAGCGGCATCACTGTTTCCAGCGGAAGTAGTAGAGCTAGGAGAGTCAGATGAAGTGTTCCCAGAGGTGTTTTCAGAGGCAGAGGAGCCAGTCCCAGTTGTTTGGTTGGCATCTGAGTCGGTGACTTGTCTGAGGGATCGCCCCTGCACGGCCTGCAGGAGAAGATGATTTAACATTCAATGAGGAACCATGAAAAAAAAAGCTCAATACCACTCTTGTTCGCGAGCGCTTAACTGTCTTTTACTGTTTTAAACATGACGAATCTATTTAATGGTATTTAAAGAGAAGTACAGAAAATTTCTTAATGCGCTGAAAATATTGAAAATGTTTGAGAGGTCTTTTTCGTCTGGTAAAGTAATAGATTGATTTTCTTAGTGACATATTATTATGATATTTCTAAATTAATTGCTGTGAAGATCTTAAAAAGTCGAATTGAGAATCGTATTTTTATCTTTCTTTTTTTTATTGTACAACTTATCTAACGAAATTACATGATTTTGATACGAGAGCAAAGTGCTCATGATGATTTTCTTTTTCATCGAGGCATTGTTACTCACCACAGAGGCCAGCAGGACTGCGAAAAGCACGACGGAGAGGCGTGTCATGACTTCTGTTACCTCGAGAGATGTCAAGAGCAGAAGAAGAACTGATCTGGCTGAGAGAAGTTTTTCGGGGGCTTATATACCGAGGAGCGATCTATTGTGTAAGGAGACAGATGGCGTTTCTTCCGCACCTGTGCGTCCACAGTAGGTGCCATATGGTCTCCTTAATTTTAATTTCGCACCACTCTCTCACCTTCACCTTCGCCAACATTCACGTCCTTCCTCTTCATTTTCCGTTTGTCTCTTTCGAACTCTTAACTGCTTTCCTGGTCACTCTATCTCTCAACAAATAAATGAAGACAGAGCCAATGAAAGATCGTATAAGCTTATATAGGATGCCGCCAAAGTTTGGTAATATGCACAAAAAATATTATCGAATGTTTGACACCTTTCTAAAAAAAGAATTGTCATATTTCCAACAATTGTTTTGTAGGTTCAAAGTAATATGTGTGGGAATAATAAAGCCTCTCTCATATTTTTTGGCAGTTTTATATCATTTTGTGATTTTAAATTGGGCATCAATAATGTTTCCTTAGAACACGACTGAAATGCCATTTATTCGGAGCTCAAATACAACTTAAGCGATTGTCTTCCTTACACGGGGGACTCGCGTGGTTGTTCTAACAAGTTGAATCAAAATCTTTATCGACTATTGTTCTTGTTATATAGTTCTTGTATAGTTGACGAGGTAAAACTATTCGTTTATTTGAATTACCTTTCTTGCAACCGAGCACGTGGAGGACAATAAACTCGTTTACTCTCCGGGACTATCCCATCAATTCCGATCAAGGGTCTCCCCGGGTAATACCATTGCATGTACCCTCTAAAACAGTACAAAAGCATGTAGCTTAGAGTTATAAAATCTTAGAATATTAACTCATTTCATTTTCAACTGATTTAGAAATTTATTCAACAAGTACAGACTATTTCTAAAATACTCCCAGTAAATTGAACTATTAAATATGGCAAAACATTTCAAAACAATATCAGAATGATACTTAAATTTGAACGATATTTATATAACATGCTATATATCGTAAGTCCGAGAGAGATTCTTCTTTTAAAACATTCAAAAAGATAAATTTATAAGAATTTTTATGATAAGAACTTTTAGAAACGTAATAAGAATAATGGTGCACGCAGGGCCCACTCGGTGTCATGATTGTTTCAAAACCATAACTAATACATCATTAACATATTCGTACGCCTTAGATGTCTATATCCTAAGATAATTAAACATAAAAGAAGCTAAATCGTCTAAAGAAGCCAGGTAGAGATCGCCCTCTAATGTCAATTGCACCCTTCTCTACCGAACAGAAATGCATGAGTTTTTCGTGAAAGAACTATGTTTCTACATTTCAATGCTCGTTGCAAAAATTTATGTCGTGATTATCCACGTGTCTGTCGAAGCCGAAAGCCGAAACAGTTTCTACAAATGTGTGAGTGATTTTAATTTGTTTTATTTTCTATTTTATTCGCTGATTGTTATCGCTGGGAAGTTTGTGTGTCATATTTCTATAGAAGTGAATATTACTCGATACGTAAAAAGATAGTTTTACACGAATACACAAAATTGTGTTAAAGAATTAACTCGAAGGCAACGGTTTTTTTTAAATCTTGGACTACATGTATTAGGGGAAAAATCATTTTTATCTGATGAAGCAGAATTTTCTTCAATTCAATGTGAAAATACAGTTTCAAATGTTATTAGAAAAAAATTATTTCAACAACATATTCTCATACTCATGGAAAAAACTGAAACAAGAGCTATAAGAAGCGTACCTAAATAAAGGGAAAATAATGAAACAGCATTATCTCTTTAACATAGAATGATCAAAGATTTTTACTCGACATAAATTTACATTTTTAAATTACAAAGAATCTTCTTTCTGACTTAATTTCCAAACATAGAAATCTCTTAGATTGCGGTGAACCTCACCGCCAGGTAACAGATTAAACATGTTACGTCGAATGAAAATGGGAGACGGGACCGGGGATCGAACCCGGGACCTTGAGCTTTGCGCGCNGGGTTCGATCCCCGGTCCCGTCTCCCATTTTCATTCGACGTAACATGTTTAATTTCCAAATTACATAAGAATATAGATGGTCTGCTTGCTTGGAGAGCGCAAAATAGTATCGTAAAGCATATATTATTTGAACATCCTCATTAAAAACCAAACAATCGAATTAGGACGGTTGTGAATGGTAGTGAAAGGATTTATACAAAATAACAAACACTTCGAATAGAGTGACATGAAGAGGACAAACAAAATATACAGGACCGCGCCAAAAATAACCCTCTCTTTATAGAATTTTTTATTGTCTCTCTATAGCAAAGACTGAGAAACGTGTATAAAAAAGTATCCACAATGGAATTGCACCGCTACTTTTTTGTTGTTTCTCTTTCACATAAACAATTTTTAATAATAGTCGTACAAGATTGCAGCTTATGGAAAGATTGTATTTCTACCCCAAGCAAATGTTTTTTCAATAACAATTCAACTGGAACGAGTAAAACTTGTTAATAGAGAAAGAGCGCAGCTTTAGCTCGTGTTGTGTCCAAAAACTTCAAAGAAACTGTTTTGATGAAAAAACACTTAGAAAACTTCATACGCAACTCGATTAACTTACATATCCTAATTTTCATGAATAAAGTTTACCCTAGGCGATACAACCTCTCAAGTTTCCAGATCATTGATTACAATTTCATGGATAAAGAGGTGTAGAAGGAAAATATTTTTGGGATGATACTGGTTGCACATATTTTACTTTGCACTGGGTAAGTCGTACGGTGTAAGTCTGCGACATTTACGAATAGGTCCTAATAAATACAATCTTATATGGAAGGAATTTCGAACTCTTTACGGAGGTCTATTGTTCCACTTCTGACGTTCGGTAACTCTACAAGATCGCAAACATATTGCGCACAGAGAGCGATTGTAACTGCCTATTACGCAATGCACTGCGTACATGATTATTACGTGTAACCGGATGATGTTACAATATCGTCACTATTATGGACACTTCTAATAATAGAAGTTACTACTTCAGTGTACCCTCAAATTCAGAAGATAGTTGTTAAATACTTACAGAAGAGAAAGTTCCATTTGACAGAAAAATAATAATAAATTATGTATGCCGATAAACGCCAACCGAAAAGTTGTGACTTGCAAAGAATGTCTATTATTATTATTATTCATTACTATTATCATGTCTTAATTTTGCCTTTGGGGCAGGATTGTATGGGATTGTCAAAAAATTTATTCAAAGGTTCTTCATCAAAGGATGTAGATTATTTTTTTTTACATGTTTCCGTGTTTAAAAATACGTACCCACTTAAATTATCAGCCCTACAAATGCGGTATATTTCCTCATTATTACTTTTAAAGACAAAAATATTTAAATATTTCCTTCGTACGCCAATTTTCTTTGAAACGATTTACAAATATATCTATCTAGTTGGAAATTTTACGAAAAATCAAAATTTTCTTGTATTTATTTGTCGATCTAATTCTTTGACAGGAAAATGAAAGTAAAAGTACTTTTACTCGAGTACCGGAATACGTGAAAACACGCAATTTCTCTTTTTTCGACTGACAAGTATCCTTTTCGTATCTACATTTTAAAACTTCATCTGTTAGTAAGTTTGCTAGTTGGTTTGTAAGTTTGGAGCCAAATCTTGCGACTGAATTCCCCCCCCCCTTCCCCAATGATTTGAGCTGATAAAAACACATAAAAACCCGATTTCGACGGAAATAGACGTTTCGGCGATCCCTGATTCTGAAAAAGTTTTTTTGGCTGAACGTCCGTCCGTCTGTCCGTCTGTGCACAACGATTCTGAGTAAATGGATTAATCAATTTTATTCGCATTTCGTATCCAAGGTAGAATTTACTTGTTGTCAAAGCACGTGCTCTATTTTTTTTACTTCAAAACAAAAGGTACTTCACATGAAGGTCAGAGTACTCTTTTAAATGTTTCTCAAAAAGGCTCCAACAATTTTGCTTAAATTTTCTGTACATAAAGTACACTTAGAATGCATTACATCCGAATCAGCGGTATTCCGCTTCAAAGTTTGATTAGACGCAGTAAAATAATTTCTGGCTGCTACATATACACATTAGTTTACTGTTCAAGAAGCTTGAATAATATTTAGCAGTGTAAATGGACCAAGCGGACGTAGAATACACTTTTCATAAACTGAAAAGGAAAAATATGATAAAATACATAGGAGGACAGCAAAGTATTGCAGATACGAAAATACGTCAATTTCTCTCTGCAACGTAATTACATTTACATAACACTTCTACGATATTTACAAGACTGATATGTTGCTATATATTTTTAAATAATATTCTGAATATTTATCTTACTTTCAAATTTCAAATAAAAGACAGTAATAAGTTCATCTAGCGACTTTGAGCTGGAAGGCGACCGAAATATAGAGAACCGTGTCAGAAATAACCCTTTCACTATGGAATGTTTCACTTCTCTATGCTGCAGTCGGAAAAACGTATATGAGAAAGTCTGTGCAATGGTTTTGCACCACTAGTTGTAGTGAGTTTTTTTAATTAGGATTTTATTCCGAGATAACTCGCTGTGGATTATTTCCGAGAAACGCCCCCTGAAATGTAATCGGTCTCTTCAAACAAATAAGTGTAACCATTGCATAACGTACAAATAAGTATAAGAATTGCATAACCTATGCCTTTTTGTTATAACTGCTTCTCTCATCATGACTATCGCTTCTCAAAAGAATGTTTTTGCATTCGGAATATGTGGCACGCGCACGCCAACAAATTATGTTCTTTATTTATATTAAAAGTTTGTTTTTAAGAAGAATTTTAGTTTTGTGAACAATCAAGATTAATTATTACGACAAATAGGTAAAGAAAATTCTGATTCTAAAAAAATCCTTTTAAAAACAAGCTTTTATTTAAGCCATGTACAAAAACGAATAAAATAAGTTTAAGTTTTTATTAAGGTAATGCATTGCCAAATATTAATACCTCCATGTACATATTTCACATTAGTACATCCTAATAAAATGAACGTACTCACCATCTTTAATGCAGAAATTATTTAATATTTTATTTTGAATTATTAATATTCAAAAGCTTGTCGTGCGAAATATTCATGAAAGTTGATACCAATTAATTTCAAAGGACGGTGATTTAGGACTTTTTATTTTAGATTCCTACCTCTAATAGCTGTGAAAAGCACAATAATAATCGTAGAAGAAAAAAAACAGTTAACACCATTGGATTTATCATTTTGTTCCACACAAAAGCGAAAAAAATGGTTTTGTGAATAAAATTTTTTTTGCCCGGAATATTTAAAAAAAAGTGTTATTTTTACGGTTTTTGCCGATACGTCAACTTCGTTATTTTTTATAAAATAAATTAAGTATAAACTTTGAAATAATTGCAAAAAAAGACCGTAAAATAAAAAGTTTTCTGTCCGATATTCGCGATTGTTTGGAACGACTGAACAAGTAGGTGCAACGTTGATACATTTCCGTATCTCGATATTTCGTCCAACTTTTGCAGTTATTCGCTCGTTTTACTTATTGCATTCTCTCGTCAGGTTCGGAAGGATTGTCTTATTGACTTCTGTGTGTCTTGAGGAGTCCGGTTACCAACTGAGGGATAAACATCGAGGATCTTGGGTGGGTGTCCAGAAAGCCAGATAATCCTTCAATGAAGAGGAATCTTTTTGACAAGGAGAATAACTCAAAAAGAAAACCTAAACTAAAGAAAACTGCAAAGAAGAAGGCTGAAAAAGAAGCTTCTTCGTATATCGCTACATAATTGATGGTTACCAGTCTTCATAGCGTTTGCATCGTTCCGCACCGGTCTTGCGTGAGACTCACGGCGTGTAATTATTTCAATATGTACTCATTCTCATCTCGTCTTAAAATTGTCTATACATCTTACTAAAACGTTCTTAAATACAATATACTTTTTTCAAATTAATTAAAATTTCCAATTTTGAGATATTAGAATACGTTATTGAAATATTCTGAACAATTATTTTGAGTTTCAACATAATCAAATTGCACATCATATACAAACTTATAAAAATAAGAATAATTATATAATAATAAATATATACTCTCTACGTCATATAGTTTTGAAGATACAGACTTTAAAAGACTTCAAAATGCGTCGGTCCATAGAGAGAATGCCCAAATTTTGAAGATTGATAAATAAAAAACCGACGGTCAGAAAAATCTGAAATATTGTATTTTTCATATTAACAAAAGTGCAACAAATGAACACAAAAATCTGATTTTAATACATGAATGTTCAAGTCTGGTTGATCCGTGAGAGGAAAACTTAAAAATAAATTCGGGTGTATATCATCTATCCCAGCTGAAAATATTTCTTAATGCGCTGACAATTTGCTTAACTTCACTAGCATTGGTTTGGAAATAAAAATAGAATATGGTACTTCGGTGTGCAGACATTAATGATGAGGTACTGATTTTGTCATTTTCCCCATTTACGAGAAATAAGAGTTTACGAAATTCGCGATGTATTTTTGTTTTCGGTATATGATTGTACCATCCTCTGAGAGGGAAATGTTTTCCTCGCAATGTTTTGAAGGGAGCGTGAAATTTCTTACGATATTGCACGTAGTTTTGTACTACATTTGTTTTCGTATCCACTAGTGATTTGCCATAACTTTAGATGCATAGCCCAGTTTTCGAGGAATAGTCTTACGTTTACGGAAAGCACCTGAGATTCGAATGGTTGGTTACGAAGTTTTGAAAGATAATATAAAACAATTTGTTTTAGAAGAAATTCGTGCCCCTTGGGACATTCATCTATTGTATTTTTGTCTTGTGTTTTGTTGGAATACCAGAGTTGTAAAATTTAAAGTGTATTGAAAAAAATCATTGAATTTATGGTTTGTGCTTTGGTAATTGTAGGCCTACACATTATTCCAAGTATCCTTATCAACTAATTTATATATATATACTGTCTCTTATACACATCTAGATGTNAAACATCCTAATTCAGACGTAAAATATTTCAAATTAGTAACGCAGTGTCAACATCACAGGACAAAAATATTTACAGAGTTAAAACTGTATTTACATAATTTCACAATAATACAGCTCCATGTGAAATTAAATCTTCATTTTCCTTCTCCAATTCCATAACATAACTTTTGGATTTCGGCTGTTGCGCTAAGAGTTTCAGTAGTTTCCGTGTGAGAAACTTCTGAACAGTTAATGAACCTTCATGTTCATGAAATAAATGTTAAATATAGTTTTCTTCCTCGAAACTTTCTGTAGAATCTGACTCTACAATTTTTTCGGTTGCAGAATTCCTGTGGCGGGGAGTTACAAAAATAAATAAATAACCTTTTAAAANCAAAACTAAATAAATAACCATTTAAAACCAAATTTTTATTCATTTCATGTTCTAAAACGAATAAAATAAGTTAATACAATACCAAATGCTAATACCTCTATAAATATTTCGCATTAGTAAGTTTTCAAAATATAAACGTGCTTACTATCTTTATCGCTAAATAAGATTTAATATTTTGTCTTCAAAAAGTTTATATAATTTAAAATATCAGGGGAACAGCAATCTTACTCTTGTATTGAAGGTCCGGTGTGCATAATATCAACGGAGTCACAATAAAACTGTACATCTGTATATAAGGCAATGAACAACTTTTATATGCATATAAATTGTAATTACTGCAATTAATTCTTAACCAGGCAATTTAAAATATAAGTCGAATACAGGCTAAAAAGGCTCTTGTAATAAAACCGATATAATAACATAATAAATCTCGCCTCTACAACTACGTCAAAATTAAATAGAATCGACATTTAACAATCGGTAGTTCATAAATAAATAAATAAATCGCAATAACGGGATCAATTTTTCAATTTCTCAAGTTTAGTATTTATAAAGTAACTAGCTGATTACCTGGCGTTGCCCGGAATTCTTTTTACTTGTTAGGCCAACGAACCCACTCGCCGGAACCCACCCATTTCATTAAAACTCTATTAAAATGTAAACCATTCGCCCAAATTTTACGATTTTTTAAATCTTTGTTAAATACATAAAACAAAAAATCTATTAAATTGGATGATGATTGATTTTTTCCTTCTTAAATTATTCTCTAAATTTGCAGTATTTTAACACTCTTATTTTTATTAAAGTTTTTTCGATAAAGTAGATAGACATATGTTGTCGCGGACTTTTGTGCAGAACTCTTTGAGGCGAACAATATGTCCATTCATAGTTGTCACCTATCTCCAACCGTTTAGGCTGCGAAAGCGAATATGCCTCTCTTTTTATCCGATTTCATCGACATTTATGATCAAAATAATGTCCATCTTTTTTTTCACGCATTTTGAAAATAAAAGTTAAACTATGTTCATCCTGAACATCTTAACTATATCCTTGCCAAATTTTATCATGATGGGTTCAGTGGTTTAGTCGTGATTAAGTAACAAACAGACACGCTTTCGCGTTACGCATTTATATATTAGTAAGAACTAGCTAAACACACTCAGCTTTGCTCTCTTGAATTATGTAGTAGGTCTCCAATTTTATTTTTTCTCATATCGTCATTGTTTAACACAAAACACAAAATTCTGCCGGAGTACAATCAGCCCAAAGATGTGAGCTGCAAGCAGAATCCTAGGAACAGCGTTTTCACAAGTGTGAATGCAAAGATCACTTCAATAAAAAAATACACCTATTGTTGAAGTAGAATCAATCTCATTGGAGCTTATAAAAAATAAGATTTCATTGTTCGGAAGCTTAGATTGCTCTGCTAATAATAACTTGAAATTAAGAAATAATTCACACTATTTACAATGTGAATTCCAGATAAAGGTTTCAATATGAAAAAATTAGCATAAAACAAATTTTATGAGATACAATACGTATTTTCTTCCTCGAGCTCGTTTCTCGTAAAAGAAACAGCCTAAAAAAGATGAAAGTCCATCGTCATTCGACTGTTAAGGTCTAGCGACAGCCACGCTCTCTGATGCAAGAATTCTGAATTTATTTTGCTGGCCTTTCGTGTGCCCGGTCGCTGGAGCTATCTTTTGGGGTAATTTTAAACCACCCTTTTGCGAGGGAGTTGCAGCTTGGATACATTCGCTGTTTACACAACGGCCTCTATCCGGTTACTGAAGAATATACTATATCTTCAAAGCGGGAATGTCAATTTTGCTGAACTGCGCAAGCGCGTGTCGCACCTGCACGCAAGAGCCGGTTGATCGGCTCAGGTGTACCCAATCCGTCGCCTGCATGATCATTTCGAAACACTCATTGTACTAAGGATGTTATTCAATAATGTTGGATGTTTTATAGTATCGGTGAGTTCCCTCAATCCCTTATTTTCACTGATGTAATTCAGAAAAGGTTTTTAGAAAACATCAATTTCCCATTTCACACTCATATGGGTGAATTTTTGTAAAATCCTCTCTTAGCGGACATTTTTGATAATTTTTTACGTCACACTCTTCCCAACACCTACCTCTAGGGGCGTCGTGTATCTCATGTGGTCAGAAATGTACATAATATAATTGGAAATACGATTGTTCATCTCAGAATACGCCATAACCATGGACAGGACCCTAATATCGGACTTTTTACGTTATTTTTACATCTCGCCCTTTCCGTCCCCAGCTCTAAGAATACATTGCTCCTATGTGATCTGATCTTGAACATAACTGCATTGGTCTCGTCAACCCTAAAATTATGTATCCGATGCATTTTTTCTTTTATCAATATTAGTTTTCATTTTTTTCCTCAAACCCATTTTAACTACCCACCTCCCACCCAAGGGGTGCTAGTGGTGTGTTTATTTTATGAGGGCTGCTCAGACTCACTCGATATGGGGATTTCACTGTCAACTCAGCGACGTCGAAAATTATGGAATCGTCACATTGTATGTCATGTTCGATATTTTTCTCATTGCATCTCATTTCCTAGAGGTACAGGAGTTTATATGGACTGATTGTGAACTTTGACGTATTCGAGAATGTCACTACTCGAGCGGTCCCGAAAACTACAATCACAACACTAATATCGGTCACTTTTGATTATTTTTTCATTTCACTCTTTCTCTATTCCTTATAGGGGGTGATCGTGTGCTTATCTGGCAATAAGTGTGTCAATTCATTTCAGCATCGTTTCCAAAAATGATTTATCATCACCAGCATCGGTCGTTTTTCTATTATGTTTAACTGTCCTTCATTCCCACCCCTAAGCCAGGGATGCTATGGGTGTATGAACTGCAATATGGACAGATTGTGAACTTACAAAGCACCGGGGACGTTCTTATCCATGTCAACGCCACCGAAAAGTATGTTTTCGAATCTAATATCGTATTTCTCCACTATTTTTAACATGTCATCCCCTTCTCATCCCCTTCCTAGGGTTGCAAATAATGTCCTACCCCCCTAGTGCTTGTTGTCATGTAGACAGTCATCTGCGTATCAAGTTTGGTCGAAATTACTCCAGGTACTCTAGAGTTATAGTGGGATACATACATAAAACATTTCAACCCTCATTTCACCCCCTTAGGGATGGATTATCGTAAAACTGTTTCTTAGTGGATGTCTCCTTCCTAAATGGAACCCACCTGCCAAGTTTCAAGTTTGTAGGCTTTGTAGTTTATGAGATTTCGAGTTTGGTCAGTGAGTGAGTGAGTGAGTGGTGTTTCGCTTTTGTTTATATAGATTTCGTATTAACTATTTATAATATAATATTTTCTCTAATATTTAATAACGTACAAGAACGCGACAAAATATTATAAAATAAAGGAATTTTGAAAAAACAATTATTACAAATATCAAGGTTAATGTTTTAAAAGTTAATCGCAATGACTACATTAGCATTTTACGTTGCTTGTGATGTCTTGAAATGACAAAAAATTAGAAATATTTTCTTTAAATAACTGTTAGAAAACTAAGAGTGAGCTAAGTATAAAATTGCCTGAGTACAATTGAGCAAATTCATACCTTTTATTTAAGGATCGTTCGAAACAGTTGGGTATAAAAATTCCTTTCCGGTTAACTTACCGGGGCTGATGTAACCTTAACACGGTAAAGACAATTGAAGATGCTTTCGTTCTGTTTTTTTGTTTTTTTATTTTTGCTCGTCAACATCGAGGTCATTAAGCCCATCTTTCGTTCTGGATGGAAAAATGTTCTACTTTGTTTTTGATATACTTTTTTCAATTTCTCACATTAATTTCTATTTAGAGAGGCTTCAAATAATACTTGTAATCTAATTATAAATATCCAATCATAAATACATACGTCACGTAAACTGGAGTCCAGCCGTCCTGATCACACTCTTGGTAAACATATCGGCAGGCACTAATTTGGATGGCACACATGAAAATGTTAGCACTTTTCCTTAATCTTTTCACGGAGGAAAAAATGTCTAAGCTCGACGTGCTTGTTACGTTCTGATTAGTTCTTGGAGTTCGGAATATTTACGTTGAACTGATACGTGTTTTCTCATTGGTTTTAAAGTATTGTGATTTCTCATGATAAACCAAGAAATTTGTGCTTTAGAAAGTATTTGTTTCCCGTTTAATAATTTTCTTAACAACAAGTTTTCTATTGAATAAACTTGCGATAATTTGAGTATATTACTAACCTAAAATATCCAGGTGTTTTATTGAGTAGGGACTCGAGGTGGCATCTTAAATAATTCTGTGTAGTGAAGTAAAATTATAGTATGAATGGTAATATCAAGCTCTTACATTTGTACATGTCTGTATTGTTATAGTTTTGTTACCAATAAAAAGGTTTCTTAAGAAAAAATGATGAACACAAGACGTAATTATGTTTAGCAACCCCACCTTTCCTTACTACGATCTGAAGAAACCTGAGTCTTAGTATACCTTGACCTGAGGATATGGATAAGTTACACAAGACAATAGATACAAGACAATAGTGGTCGATCTGGAATTCTGAATTTAATGAAGAAGTAATACATTACTCCGAAACGTTTAGCAAATTTTATTACAATTGTCTAATCTTTGTCAATAATAAAGTTTATTACAAATATTACAAATTTGGGCACTTACAACGTTTTAGAAGATGATTTTAAACTCGGAAGTAAGGGCCCTACATTTCAGACTTTTCATTTCACAAATATGCTATTACATTTCATCTAATCTTGGACTCGCAATTGCCTATTAGTATTTTGAATGTATTCTAACCCTTTTAAATAAACTTAATAGACATCATGACAAATCCAGTTAATGTAAATTAGTAAATGCAGCTCTCCAAGAAATTACATCAATTGTAATGTCTTAAATAACTTCACATAGACACCACACATTTGAGGAAAATTTGTTTTTAAAATATTGTTGGTTATGAGCTAATGTTGATATATCTCAATCAATCATAATTGCTGTACCGGTTTGGCAACTAAGTTTAGTTTAACAATATATTTTTTGTAATATTGCTTTCGGATCCCTCCGGACTACGCTCCGTCTCATCGGACTACCTATGACAGATAGTACAGTGTTGTTTTTCTCAGGTAATGGCTCTTAGACCATATGGCTATGTTCTTTGCCATGGACAAAGCACCATGATTACCGACAAATGTGTTTTGGGGAACGTTACGTAAACGTTTACTCAAAAGCTTTTGTAATACGTGTTGAAACCATAATGCTTCTTTGACTGAATGCCGCTTGTGCTCAGGGGCGGATACAGACTAATATTTTAGGGAGGGGGGTCATAACAAAAGTGTAGCCTTAGGCGTAGTACGTTCCAGAAAACATCACAACCTCAGAAAAAAATTGAAAATTCTAAAGTAAATTGTAAGTTTAGATCATTTAAGTGTTAATTAATGTGCGGTTAATGTGCTCCCTACTTTTGAAATTATTTTACAAATTTTGTGAGGCAGGGGAAAGTGACAGATGTAAAATTTTTATTGTGATTAATGATGCAAAAAAATTTATTCAACTTTTTGAGGTACAGAAACATTTAATATTTCAAGGACAAGTATAAAATCAAGGGTGCGTCCACAGGAGGTTCTTAAATTGATATTTGAGGCCCCCTAACCCCCTCCTGAAGAATGAATAATTATTCCGTGAAAAGAAAAAAAACTGTACAAAATCGAAACTACATCATGAGCATAATTTTATGATCAAAATTTATTCATAGACATATATGAAGGTTATGCAAATTATCCAACTTCGAGTAAACTACCTCTGAAATTCTGACGAACCAAGGTTCCAGCCACGAATTCTCCGCTCTACCAGGGTCTCTGTAAATCTCACAACATAAACAGAAATATCAGCTTTCAATCATCTCCCATTTCTTCTCAACTTTCCTCTCATAGGTCAACACTTCATACGGAAGTGCTTGTATAACTCACACGCATTGAGGCAATATCAAGAATAGTTCTCATTCATCCAAATGCATTAAACCATTTTTAGGATCCTCGGACGGGATTCCTCTCGGGTAGGACTCTCATGTATAATCATTGGCCCGATGTTTGTGCTGGGACTGTAAAACACTGCTATAATTTTCTGTCTTTATACACAATGTCGTGTTACGATGGCACACGTTATTACGTTCGCGTTCTATCCAGTGGTTGTTCATTCTTCCGCCACGGGCTAGTGACATTCAACAATGTACTACCAATTTTTATAGATTATACGGATCAAACAGTAAGGGAGTGTTCTCAAATTAATATAATTGATATGGAATATTTTTATTTATCTCAACTCATCACGGCAGCGGTCTGCTTATGAGAACCCTCGTTTGATAACAAATGCTGCAGCGTAATATCTCAAAGCGTTGCCGAGCAGCGATCCGCTAAAACACAACCGCCATTCATAATGCATGAACCTCTTACCACGACCGTATCATCTGTCATGCACATTAACAATGGCGGATGTATGACAGTAGGTCCCTTAGCCCCCACCCATTGGACTTAAACTTTTAACTGATAAAATTTTGAAGTTGATAAATAGCATACTTTTTAAAAGTGTGACAAGATTATAATGATTATTGGTTATATAATTGTTACTGTTATAAATATTATAGTTATTATTAATAACACATATTAATAAAATTAATATCATATTCCTAAAATTAATAATACCATATCAATAAAAATTATAATACCATATTAATAAAATTAGTAACACATAAACAGACCTAAAAGAAATGAACATGTCTGAACAAGATATCCAAAACAGGGAAAAATTCAGAAATAAAATCAAGAACTTCAAGGGTTTTCAAGAAAGAGAGGACAACAGACGAGGACGAATCTTCACTCTAGAGCACAGACAACAACAAAGTGCCAGAATGAAAAAGTACTGGGAAGAAAGGAAAAAGAAAAAGACTAAGAACTTTGGAAAATATAGAAATCGTAATTAATTGTTTGTACGTGGTCCGAAGCTGACCGAAATCGATACAAGAAGAAGAAAATTAGTAACTTATTAATAACTTCAACAAATAATTGTTATCGTTATTAATAATACCAATTGTTAATTATTTATTTGATGCATTTCATTTAAAGGTTATATATAATATTATATATAAAATTTGTGTTGTAAAACCATAATTCATAATTTTTAAACAAAAATGCTCCTCAGTTAACCCCCTCCTTGATTATGGTCTAGATCCGCCACCGCACATCGACACCCACTCTCACAACCAAGGCACGTTGTGCGTTGCTACATCGTTTCTACAAATATACTGCATAGAAATCTCTTAGATTGCGGTGAACCTCACCGCCAGGTAACAGATTAATCATGTTCATTAATCATCTCCCATTTTCATTCGACGTAACATGATTAAATATACTGCAGTACGAATTACTTATTAAAAATCGTTCAAATGCGTCAACGTCTTTGAAAATCATAAACGCTCTTCCGCGACTAGAAACTCATTCTCATGACCCCGTCCCCCTTGTATCCGCGCCTGCTTGTGCTTCAACAGTGGACAGAGCAGTTTCCGTTTTTCGTACTGCTTCAGGAGACGGCTTCTCCTGCAAGAAATACATCATATATAATGAATGATCACCTATCGGTTTTGTAACTAACCTATCACAAAACATTTCAAGAATCTTATCAGTCTTTTGGAAGCTTTCTTTAAATTCCAGGTCTGGGCTAAGTGTGTGCTGTTATTTGCTTGAACAATTAATGAGCTGCCTCATACACTCGTATATTGTAGCAAAAGCTAAGTCTGGTCTGATTCCTCTCGCCTAGTAGAAAAGTCCATCCACGTCCTCTCTATATTTCAATGTTCCTTCACTGTTATTGGAAGCTCCTTTAGCGTTTAAAATGCCTGTGGTTTGTAGAAGTACAGTGGCATAGACACATAGGTCAAGTGTCAAGGAGTCATTCTTGTTTCTATTGATTCTAATTGAAGCAGATGAGCCATTCTCTAATATTTATATTAAAAGCAGCTCTAATGTTGTCTCTGAATTCTGGGATATGAGGACCTATATTGGACATGACAAGATTGTCGTCCACAGACATATATTAATTTATTTTCCTTATCAAACATGGATCTGCTCTGGATCTTGTTGGTTTAACTGATTTAAGAAATTCGGCAATACATATGTTCCCACTCACGTACGTATAATCTCATATTTAATATAAAAAAACTTCTCATAGTTTCTCGTACAGTTTTAGTGGTGGCTATTCCATGAAGACTATTTCGCTTAATTCACCAATTAAATAGGCTGCTGATCTGTCAAGTTGCCCATCTCGTTCTACTGCCGACGCCAACAAGGTTCTGATAGAGTTCATTGAGAAAAACAAAATATGTAAAATTTGTCTCAAGGTTACTTCACCCAATCATTTTTTCTAATTCTCACCCTTTACAAATAGATTATTTAATTTTGAATTTGGAGAGTACATTACAAGGACATAATGTGGGACGGGGTAGTCGATTAATCGAATTGTATCGTGGGTTTTCTTCGGTACCTTCTATTCTTGCTTCGTCTTCATACTGCTCCAGCTCGTCCTCTTGTATAGTGGGCAGCTCTGCGGTGCAGCAGCTGGCTTTCCCACGCCCACGCCGAAGCTACTCAATGTCGGCAAGGCCCTGATCAAAGGTGCGCTTGTAGAAAATAGAACGGGAAGCATTAAGCGCATCGAGGACCATTTTTTAATGCTAGTAAAATAATTGAAAAGTCTAATTATCTTCTTTGTTGATATTTATATCACCTTGCACGAGAGTTTTATGAATAAAACACTAATTTATAAAACGCTGCATCGATCTTATGAGTAGCAAACAATTATTTATAAAGTTAGTTCTATAAAATAAGATCTCATTTGACTAAGTTCGTAAGGGGCGTGACCAGCCATTAGGATTATTTGGCAACTATGCTTTTTCTCGATATCACAGCCTCTGTACTCGGACACCTGCAGGCTCGTAATCATACCAGACAAAGCCACTTGCATTTCACCTGTACGGCTCCATTTCATGTGATTTCAAACGCTTGAAAATATTAGACGATTTTTTTTTGTGCGGGAAGAGAAAAGGGCAATTCGAAAAGAAGAAAAAGGAATTTTCAGACACATGGAAACAAGTTGGTCTACGGAAAGGTTTTATAACTAAGAAATAAAATATGTTCTAATTCCCTATAAAATGTTTTACTCAAATTACTTTACTAAAATGTTTGATGTGTATGATATGTCATAAGAAGACAATTATTTCCCAGAAAAAGCAAATTGTTCATGAACACAACGATGAAAAAATATATTTTACTTTATATTTCTTTGCTTTTATGAATTTTAAAATTTGTTAAAAATAGTAAACTTGCAACTACCGAATAATTTTTCGATATGAATATATTTTTAATTCTTGATTATTACTGTAAAAGCATTTTTAGAGTGTTTCTGGAATGAAAGTAGAAATTGTAAGTTGTAATATTCCTTAAAGTATTTTGCGAATAATGAACTGAATTTATTTTTTATAACCTAATAAGTGTTATATACGAATGGGTCACCATACGCAGTCTAGTTCGAAAAATAATATCTATTACGAGTATATTGAGCGCCATTATCAGTAATAAATAATTACCAGATTTAAAAAAATGAATATCTTTAAATCACGCTAAAAACCGTAAACGGTGGTTTTATTTTGTATTCATAGAAGTCAATTGATGACTGGCTAATATGACCCACTCCATACAGATGAGCTAGCATTACAGAGGTGACCCCCTAAACCCTACGATGCAGAACACCCCCAAAAAAAATTGCGAACCCCCCCAAAAGAAATTACCCTCCCCCCAAAAACGTAGCCCCCCCTTCGCTTCGACTCACTTCCAAGTCATATTCCAAAAATTTAGAAATATTTTACGACTTTATCCCTCTTATTTACCCTAACTCCATATTAACACGTTTGCAAAACAAGTGCACGTACTTTCTCATACACTTTTAAGACTCTTATCTATATAGTACGCAAACTAGCTTTACAAAAAAAAAGCAACCATTTTCATGCATTTTATATTGTGTTGACAACAGCAGTTTAATCTTCTGCGTCTAAAATTAAGGGAAAGTGATTACTTGCAAGTAGCAATTGTTTGGTATAGTTTTTCTAGAAATGTAGTGCAGAATCCTAAATAAAACTAATTTTTTGTCTTTTACATGGGCGGTAAAAAAATAGTTTGCTCTAAGAAATATCCAGTGGGCCAATAATTACGATCGCGAAGGGTAAGGATGTTTGTGTGAGTGTAAGGTTATGTGTCAGAGAGAAATTGGGAACGAAGAAGTGGTGTCAGTGAAGGAAGTAGCCAGCCGCCTTCCGATATTTAACAAGCTGTACGGTATTACGCACGTCGTATTAAAGAAACTTTTGGTATCAGAGACACTAAAAACGAATATTTCCGTCAAAATCTCGCGATTTTCTTTCTTGGTTAGACTGTCTCTAGACCATGTATATGAGAAAATAAAAAGAATGTTCATCACCTACATCCATTTTACTGATAAAGGATAAATTTAAATGAGATTACAATACATCATCAGGGTTTAATTTATAATTCAGCGGCTAAAAATTAAGAAAGTAGAAGAATAGAGTTTGAATTTTAAGTTTTCAAAGATCTATATAAGTTGTGAAAATTGGTTAATTCGACACAAATCGTGTAAAGCACAATAACAAAAACATGCAGGCTCTCGAACGGCGATACATGAAAAGAAAGACGGGAAACAAAATTGTGCTCCGCCCTTGATCACGCACAGTAAAATAATACTCTAAAGGGAAAGCAATGAATCTTCAGTGCAACGCTGTTTTCTAGATCGGTCGCGTGTTGTGTAATCTTACCATTGCAAGATAGAGAGGCAAGTATCAGTTGTCACTTCTTAGTTTACGCGAGGCGATGATCTCCCAGTCTTTTGATACACAAAAGGTGACCCCCCCCCGATCCGTAATCCACCCTCGTGTCTCCTTATTCAGCGGTCTAGATGAGACTTGTTGCCTTCAGTGATGAGAGTCGCTTCTGCCTTGGTGCCAATGACGGTCGTATGCGTGTGTGGCGTCGTGCAGGTGAGCGCCAACGTCTGGTGTGTATAACACAGACACAAAGGGTCAACACATGGCATCATGGTGTGGGGTGCCATATCTTACAATGGCCGTTCTCCTTTGGTGATCGTAGAGGGAACATTGAACAGTGCACAATACATTCAAAACATTATTCAGGTATCAGGTACAAATTGCATGGCAGGCCATTCCGCAAGACTACATCCGTCACTTCTACGATCGTCTCCATGGGAGAACTGCAGCCTGTTTTCTGCAAAAGGAGGGTATACAGGGTACTAGCTCTGACATTTCGCACGCCCTGTCGACTATACTCATATGCGCATGGCTCTGTCGGTGTGATCGTTTGTTGTATACGTCCTGGAGAATGTGTCAATAAAATTTCCTTCTGGTGGGTCCACGAATTCATGGTGTTCTTTTTTTCATTTTCCAGTAGTGTATAACCCTATACAGCTAAGAGCATCCGAGCACTCCTACAATTATTATTTTTATTTATTATTAAGTGTTGGTTACGAAACAAGGTTTTTGCGCGAGATCGAATTGTTCAAATGGACGTTGACATCGAAGAAATATAAATTTTGAGAAATGTAGAGTAAATTCACGATATATTTCATGAGTAATTCCCGATTCAAGATTATCGTTTTCAAAAGTTGCGCAATTGAGAACAAAAAATGTGTAAATGTCTAATCCATCAGCATTTTAAATTGATTTTGATGGGAATGCCAGATATACGTTCCAAAATGTTTTTCAAACATGGAAGAGAATTAGAAAGCTTTTCTGTAAATCGCAAAGTATTCTTGCTACTGTCGATTGTCGTTTTCGGCAGCGTAACAACTTCCATAAGTCGAAGAACGATAAAATGCTTTTAGAAAATCACAGAGACTACATTTTATCAACAATGGGTCCTGTTAATCATCATTTACTTGCAACAGTACTGAAATCTGCTGACGTTCAACCAGAAAACACAAGCGTATAAAGAAAATATTTTCTAGTACTTCCTATAATAATAAATAATATTTTGAGAAATGTGTAAAGATGAATTTGTGTAAAGTGTAATTTAATTTCAATTAATACATGGTATGCTGGATTACTGACTGAACTACCCCGCGTTACTTTGTACTTAAAAACAAGCTTAACTCGAGAAAGTTTGACCTATTTCGCCACTTCATGAACTTGATAGGTGTCCGTCTAGCTCTAAAGGCACATACCCTATATTTGAGCGCCTTGCATATTAGAATTTAATTCATTATAATTTTAATTTTTTTAAATAAATTGTTTATACATTAATAATAAATACAAAATTATGATTCCTCAAAATTTGCTCATGCTCACGCTCTATCTACCTTTAAAGGACCCAAAGAAATTTAAAGTGTCTTGCAGTTATCACTAACTTATTTCCGCATTTTGAACTAACTTCATCAAATTTTTTCCACGTTAGTTCTTTATTTTTCAACTTGTAATTTTTTTTCTGTTTACATTGGTTACCGGTTATTGGTTTGCATACCTTTTTTTCACCCAATCGAATAAGAAGAGGGGAAAACATTCTCTGCGTGCATTATGATTTTATTTGGAGGAAGTATGACCTTTGACTGTGGGTTTTTTGAAAACATTAGCTAATCTAATCTTTGATCAGAAGTAGATTCCACTTTCTTTTCAAAATTATTCTTTTCAAAAAGCTTTGTTTTGTGACGCTGGTACATGTTTTGTCACGTCACCATCTCAACGTATTACATCGCTGTACTCACTCTAAACACGTACATTATTTTCTTCCCTTTCAGAGTCCTAATTAAAATCTGCACAGGCAGATTGTGATGTCTGTCTGAAAAGAATATTCTCTTCTTGTTCTAATCATAAAATAATATGATTTTGAGAGGGGAATCTTCTTCTATCGTCGCGCTCATGTTTTTGTAATGTGCACTCGCCACGAAAATCTGTTCAGCGTCACAGCTGTACACTTCACTTGACTTCCCTGAAAATCTAACCTCAGTGTATTCATTTTATTAAAGCAGCCATCTGTGCGTTTTTTAACATCTGTTTGTATTCCTAAAGAACTGGAAATTGAACCTATAGAAAATCTATTGCGCTTGAATGTGAGGTCCATTTTGACAATAATAACTTAGAAATAAACTATACTTTAAATCTACTTTACTTGGCAAACGGCAGTTACTACAAAATGCATAAGAAATTGATTAAAATATGGTTGAAATATCGTTGAATTTCATTTTAAAAGTTAAGATAACATTGGAGTCCGCAACACTCCTCTTGAGCAATTTATATTTTGAGCAATAAACAAAAAATGATTTGAAATAAGAGTACGAAAACGCAGATTATTACTTATTATAGTACAATAGAGGAAAATTATGTTTCTTATCTGAAAATAATGGTTTAAAAATTGGATGAATAAAATATTTTAATTTTATGAAATATTTGCCGTTGGATGTTCATTTGACACCTCTCAAGCGTTCTAGGGTTAAAACAATAATTACCGGAAATTCAAAATTTTGAAACAATTCACAAATAAAACATAAAAATAAAAAATATATTTTTACATTGTTAAACAAACATACAAAAAATTACATAAATATCCCAAGAAAACTTAGTACTGATAATGGATATATTACCCTGCAGTAATTATTAAAACACGTGTCAGCAGGAGTGGATGTTTAGCTAATTTTGCCCGGCGTTACCCGGTGTTCTTATATAATATTCTAAATTTATATGTTGGTTTCCATATTTCTCTACTTTAGTGGTATTAAATTTTCACTTTTGTTAATTTCAAAAATTAAATATCACAAAGAAAACGTACAAGAATACGGTTTTCAGTATTGTATGCTAATATGTACACAACTACGAATTATTTTAAAATCGATGCAGAAGTAAAACACACTTTACACAGAAATAAACTAAGCTCGTAGTTAAGACCTTTGAATCTTGGTTTTCTTTCACTTTTCGATTACGTACTTTTGAACAATGTTCTTCACCGCATTTATACAATTTTGCTTCTACGATTCAGTCACGTTACACGTTCAGTGGATGTCCAACTCTCGTAACGCAATTGAACTCTGGAGGACACATTAGGAAGCATTGTAGTCAACACTCATGCCAGTGAAGTTTAATCTACTGATTAGTAGACAATTTTCTGTTCTTGTAATTCATTAACATTAAGCATACTTTGCATTTTAATTGCAATAACATTTAAGACGTTTCCATTAAAATTTCAAGTAATTCCGACGATTTTCCGATTCCCATGCAAAAGATATTCTAAATAATGCAATTTTATCAGTATACTAACGGAGTACACGCGGCTTTGCTCGCGTGAATTTTGTAACATGTCTGTAAGTACATTCTTTCTCACATTGATATCCGGTGAAAATGTTATCCATTAATGACGGAGGTTTGATAGTATTGGAGTTTATCAATCCATTTTCACTGTTGAAATGGAGAAAAAGTTTTTAGAAAATACCAATTTCCCATTTCATCCCCCTTAGGGGCGAATTTTTGTAAAAACCTTTTATGCCTGACATTTTCGATAATTTTTCGTGTCATACTGTTCCCAACCCTCACTTTTAGAGGTGTCGTCATAGGTAATGTAGGAACACAATGTCATTGGAAATACAATTATTCGTCTCAGAATACACAAAAACCGTGGAATCGTCCCTACTATCGATCTTTTTACGTTATTATTACGTCTCCTCCTTCCCACCCTAGCTCTAAGGATACCGTGCCACTATGTGATCTCAGCTTAAACTTAACAAACATTGGTAGTTTAAAAATCTCATCAACACTAATACTATGCATCCGGTGCAATTTTTATATTTCAAAATTATTTTTCAATTACATTTATTCGTAAACACTTTTGCAACACTCCTCCCCCAAGGGATGCTAGTGGTTTCTATCTTCCGCAAGGGCTGAGTTTAGATTTCCACGATATCGGGATTTCACTATCAACTTAGTGAAGCCGAAACTTACGGACTCGTACCTGGTGTCCGTCATGTTCGATAATTTTTCATGGCATCCCCTTCTCTAACGGTTCTGGGTTTTTATACGGGCTGATTGTGGACTTTAACGTCTTTGAGAATATCACTACGAATTTCAGCGGCCCCGAAAACTACGATCTCAACACTAATATAGGTAACTTTCAATGATTTTTACATTTCACTCCTCCTCAACCTCAACACAAAGGATATAATTTATTGTAGGGAGTGATCGTGTACTTATGTTCAATGAGGGCGTCAATTCACATCAGTGTTTCCAAAAATGATTTATTCAACACCAATATCGGTCGTTTATTGATCATTTTACCTGCCTCTCATTCCCACTCCTACCCCAAGGGTGATAGGGGCATATTATCTTTAATGTGGACTTACAAAGTTCGGGGGTGTTCTTATCCATCTCAACAACACCGAAAAGTATGGTTTCGAATCTAATATATTTTTCCATCATTTCTTCATGACATCCCTTTCCCACCCTTCCCCTAATGGTGTTATACTCCCACAGTGTCCGATAATCAGACATCTATGTATAAAGTTTGGTTGAAATTGCTCCAGGCACTCTGGAGTTATGGTGGGATTCCAACCCCCGTTTCACCCCGCTAGGGATGGAGTTTTGTAAAATCCTTTCGTAGCGGATGTCTACGTTTTGAAAGGAATCTGTCAAATTTCAAGTTTATAGGTTTTGTAGTTTCTCATATTTCGTGATTAATCAGTCTGTGAGTGATATTTCACTTATATATATTTTCAAAAAAGCAAGTTTTTACCTGTCAGATGTGTGACATCTATATAATAGGTATATAAAAACACGCGAGTTGTTTGAATGCAATATTGTGTCAAAATTTCAAAGAAATCGGTGGAGAACTTTTGGAGATTTAAGATTCTGAACAAACGAACATTTACCTTTTTATTTATATAGAAGGTATTATTTGAACGTCCACTCGTTTGTCATGATTTGATCACTGACGAAATCCTTCTTTCTTCGATAAAGCACTTAGTAATAATTAGAAATTTCTCGATAAGTGAATGTGATTTATGTGTTTAAAAAAATATTTTAAATAGTGTGTAACATAGTGCATTTAATGTATAACGAATAATTTATCAAGAGATTTCAATTTTTTAACGTATGACAAAACGTTAAAAATAGAAATATGCACTATTTAATAATTAATAATGTTATAGTTTTTTGTTATTATTTTTATTAAACTATTATATAAAAATTTCCTTTAAAAAATTAAATTTCACTTATGTTTTATTACCAGAAAGATTGATTGCATACGAAATTAAGTAATTTCCAAAACAAAAATTAAGTTGATTGACTGCATGATTGTTAGTAACAAAAACTGGATCAAATTTTTTATGTAAATTACTTATTCTAGAGACATTTTTGTCGCGATTTTTAAGGTCGATTACGGTATATTTTTGAATTATTTATATGTATAAAAAATGCCTTGTTCTCAACAAAGTCATTACAAGTCTGTGATATTTCAAGAGTCATATTTTCTTCTTCAATCTTCTTATGAAGTGCATAAATAATAAAAATTTGAAAAAAAAATCTTCTAAAATATCCCACAATTACTAAATATGTTCGCACATTCTAGTATTTTGGTAACTGAATTTTGAGAAAAGTAGCAACTTTTTTTAATTTTTACCTTAAAATGTCTTGCAGTGAACAAAACCAATGAGATATTTATTATGTTCAAATTATTATGAAACTTTTAAATTTAACTGATATGTAAGTACAGTAATTCCTTTCATATAATATTTGAATTATTTTGTGTTTAGTTCAGGTCTAGGTTTCATTATCCAATTTCTATTTCATGTTAAATACAAAAAGAATGTAATTAATATCCTCAAACTTTCGTTTTTATCGACGTGAACAGACAAACAATTTTTGGTCAATTCTGAGATGGACGATTTATTTCGTATGATTATAGAACAAGGAACTCCACGGTAAATACAGGAAAACCAAATGTGTCGATTTTGTGTTCTGCATTCTGGCAATAAAATTTGATATTTTCCGTATTATTTTGAGACCTATTACATAAACCCTTCTGTTTTTCTCTACCAACCTCGTGATCAACATATTTCATTACCGGGAACCTTTTACACTCAAATCTATTGCTATATTATGCGTGTTCTTATTCATCAGTACAGTGTGTATTTATTCCTGTACGAGTACTAAATACTGTACTAAATATAGTACTAAATACTGTACTAAATATAGTACTAAATACTGTACTAAATACGCTCGTATAGCACGTCAAGCAACCTTAAACCCCTGGTTTGAATCCCTCTTCTCGGCATTAAGACGTATGTGGTAACATTATTTTTATGGACATTTTTTTTCAAGATTGTTTTAGATTTGTATTTTCAGATCATACTAGTTTTAAAACGTCTTTGGTTTCTTACAAAATTAATGCCTCGTTTCTATTCGTGCATTATCATCTTCTGTCCTCACATTTAATTAAGTAGTCAAATATTTGGATTTGAAAATAACTGTTATACGGGATAGCAATTTGGTGCATTCGAACTCCCTGAACATTTTGCGTTCTTTAACTGTATACATGAATTATTTGCACATGTCCGTCTAATATTCAAATATTGTAGTAGAAAATGATAAATTACTTCGCTTCCCCATCAAAGCAAAGCGCTAATCATTCTTTTTTTGTTTCCTCCAATATCGGATAAGAGGATACATATAATCCCCGTACACCCGCGCATTTTATTATTGCATTTAATCTTAAATGCATATAACGAAAAACACTACAACCGATCTTGCAAATGAATGGAGAGTCTGTAACCAGTTTCAAGACAAATATATGAAAATGAAGAAGAATTTTGACGAACTTTGTCAAGATGAGAGGTTTAAAGAAAGTGAAAAATATTTCAAAATATATTTTTGAATAAGAAATAAATTCATATGTCAATAAACTGCGGCCCGGTTATTTATTTTGCCGGGGAGTCAGATCGGTAAAAAGTTACGCCACTGATCTGCATACTGCGTGAAGTCCTACCATCCGAGCGGGCGATCCCGGGTTCGATTCTCAACTTGTCGTCACTTTCATCTCACTGCAGTGATTAAATACCTCTCTACGACTAGGTACAGAATAAATATACGTATCTATATATTGTCATCACCAACAGAAATGTAGATTTGACCCTATAAACATGAACCTAAAATACACAAAATTGTACCTACTGCTGTTATATGTGGCTAAGTATCATTTAATCTTTCCTTAGAGTAATCGAACTTCTCAAGTAGTTTTATGTCTCTCAAGAAAACATTTCAAATGAATGACCCTTAAAAATGTGAAGATTTCAATACTTTAAAATAACTTTTATACAACTTAATTATATATCTTAACTTATATAACAAAATATGTTAATCATTTATTTTCAAACATTCACAATACTAAATATAAAACGAACACTTCTGGTATATAATTAACCTCCCACCATCGGGGTGACACCATCACAAAACTCGTCAATTACGTAACCTCATAGATCTTGCGTGCGTCATTTAGTTTTGTTTCAGCCGCAATACCTCACTCGCTCCTTTGCGTTCCAAGGCCGTTATCTCAGATGTGTTCAAGCTCTTGTACTTCTATTGCAGACTATCACAAACAGATGTTTATTCATAAAACAAACGTTCCCATGTTTTTTGTAATATAGTGGAAAGGTAATAATTCATTATTAAGTTCTAGAAACGCAACGTCGAATAAGTCACATCTGCTAGCGAATGATGAAGATTGTTTGTCTCAATAGACCATATTTTCGTTATTAGGTAAATTTAGAGATGATAAGGATAAGACGAGATCGGAGCGTCGTCGCACTTGCCGAAACACGCGACCTTCGAAGCTGTCCACGCTGCGTTGGTGGGCGTCCGTCATTCAACGACCGTCTATCATACTGCACGCAGAGCTGTAACAGTAGGCTACATAAAGAAACAGTTCATACAATAATTGTGGGAAACGAGAAGTTTTGTGCACTTTTTGTTCCACACTAAGAACAAAAGGAAAAGCATGTGGATACTTACCACAACATTCTTACTTGATCTAGAGTTCAAAAAATCAGTTCTGGTAAAACAATAATGGTGCTTGGCATTGGAAGATGGCACTTTTTTATTTTCAAAACTGAAATTGAAGCTGAAGTGACTACGATTTGACGATATCAAGACGATTCAAGATAACGTGAAGAGGAAGAACGAGGAATTTCAGCGGAATATTTCCAGCATGGTCTGTAACCACTAAAAGATTTCAAGAAGCGATGTATAAGGATCATCTACAGATAGTGCCGGATTTTTCTAGAAGCAAAACAATCAACTGCTTGGGGCCCCGCTTTGGCTTTCTTTTTCAAAAAAGAAATCTTAAACATTATAAAAAATTTAAAATACAAAGTATTTCATATATTTTGTGAGACATTAATAAAAATTACATATTAAACTTAAAATAAATTCATCTTTTATTATTTTGCGTATAGGTCTGAAATAAAACTCAATTGTTATTTGCCAACGTTTCGACACCTATCGTTGCTATATATTCAACAAACCTATCAGGGCTATATATTTAACAAACAACAAATTGAGGACGAAAGAGAAATAGAACATTAAAATAAATTCATAAAATGTATTTTTCGTTTATAGAACATTCAAAATCAATAAGCTCTTGATTATTGCAACAACATTTTTTGTATGTAATTGTTAATATCATCATCAACGTTTAATTTTGTTTTAAAAAATATCACTATAAATTTGGCTAATTGTAATAGGCTCCGTGCACATTGACACCAGCGCCGCAGGTAGCGAAAAATGGAAGGATAGAATTAAAATATTTTTCATTAAAATACTATGGAAAAGTTAATTAAATATGTATTGACACCAATTAATGAGCATTGCAATACAAAGAGAAAGAATAAAAACGAAGGGAAAGAAAATTTTTCGTTAGCAATAATGTTCATAGAGTTGTAAAAAGTATAAAAATTAATTAAAACGAATCAGAATAACGTACAGCTTATAACACTAAGCGGACTATAATGCCCAAAAATGTCCCAAAAGCACTCTATAAAAGAACGATATGTTTGTCTAAAACAACTTTGCGACGAACTAATTTATCTAATGGCAATCTAAGTTTGGCAATCCAATTTAGAGGAAATAAAAATGCAGGGTATTTTAGTCTATAAGTGGATTCAACTAGAGACATCTTGCATCCAACTCCAGACTCGTCAACTCCAGACATCTCCAGAATTCAGTGTATTTTTTTCAATATTCTTGAAGTATTTCAACTCTAGCTTTCCCATAAAAAGCAAGTTAAATAAAGAGAGAACCATAATAGATGGATACCAAAAGGGACAAGAATTTCTTCCAAAAACAAACGTCGTTTATATAGTCTTTCAAAACTCAATAACCAAGCCCCCCAATTTCATGATTATTTTCCAAATATAAATCTATTCTTATAAAAGTGGTCTATGAAGCTTAAGTAATGGGAAATGACAGATACTAAAGTCTAACAACCAGACCAAACGATGTGGAATATTGTAAAAAATCACATATTCCCTTCAGAAAATCGCCAAGGAACATTTCCCTATTAGACAATGGCAAAATCGTATCAAATCCGTCGCAAATGTATTTCATTTTTACTTCTCAGAAGTAGGTAAAATATCGAAATCAGTTACTCAAAATCAATGTCCACCAAATTCATCCACACACGTGCCGCATTATATGTTCAGTTCCGAAACTAACGCTTGTGAACTTAAGAATATCATCAATTCATTAATAAAAAGTTTCAGCAAGGATTGATGACATGTCTGAATTTATAGTAAAATCTTCCTCCCGCATAATATTAAGTTCACGCACTCATATTTTCAATAGTCTTTGTCAGATGGTGTTTTTCCTAACATATCACCATAAAGTCCTTGAAAAAAAAATTCTATAAGCGATCTCACGGTTTCAGGAAATCCCTTTCTACTAAGAGATATATTTTCTTCTTTTTTTAATTAAAAAAAAAAATTATGTAACCAGTTTTCTTGGCCGTGGAGATAATCCTCATTACATTTTTCTTGATTTATCGAAAGAATTCAATGTAATCGATCACGAAATTCTTCTCTCAAAGCTGAAAGGGAATTCTTGGATTGGCACATCAATGGCTAACTTCGTACTTAAAAGATAGGCATCAGCCAATAGAAATTTCCCATGTTGAAAATTAAGTATTCTAGTATTATCTTTGAGAAACAAAGCCACTTACGTGCGCACTTCCTCAAGGTTACATTTTAGGTCCTATCCTCTTTTTATTGTATGTAAAAGATACGTCATCAACCACACCTGATTGCAAAATGGTGCTCTTGACACTAATTTACTAAGTAATCATGTTAAGGCGAATATTCATCGTCTTGGCGTGCCAACCACCTTTTGCCAAAAACGCCCATGACATGAGGGTGAATGGCGATGAGTAAATGTTGTGGTGGAATGACTGGCAGGAGAAACGGGAGTTTTTCTAATGCTTCTATAACGTGAAAGATTTACTGATCTTAATAAAAGAAGTTAATGAGTGATTCAATTTACCAATAAATATTGTATTCCATATGATTTCGGATGATGTAAGTGATGTTAATTTCTCTTATACTTTGTCACGCCATAGTACTCTAAATACTGATTAAATTCCTTTTTTCTTGCATGTTGTTTTTGATGCTTTTATTCATAATAGTTTATTTGTAAATATACGCAACTTTGGGACGGTTGTGTACGTAATCTCTGTAGCCCCCTCCGGTTTCCTTCGTGTAGTGGCGAATTTTCCATTGGCGCTAATATCTTTTATACTTTTGTTATTAATAATCTCGAATTTTGACTGCACGTTGTATCTGCGATTCATTTTGGAATAATAAACTGGTAACAGTTCGTATTTTAATTTTAAACAAATTTTATGTAAGTATTGAATCCGCCACTACCCTTGGACCCTTGATCGGAATTAATGGGGTGGTCCCTTGCTTGTTTCCGGAGAATAACTTAGTTTATTATGCCCTACGTGGTCATGCGCAGTTTGCACTGCTTTTTTGCCAATAAAATTTATTTGCATGTGAATCAACTTTCTATTATTATACGTTATGTGTCTGCTGTTATGGTAAACCCGTAGAAACGTTTTTAACATTTCTCAATATACAAAATCGTATAGGGAAACATTTGGCAACATCTATTCTAATTTTTTTCGAAGAAAATGGGCACGAATTCAATATTAGTCCAGGAACCAGGGGATTTTTATATAATCCGACCTTGCAAAAGGTCACGGAGAGTTCATATTTGACATACTTCTTGAGTTGGACGTAGTAATGATATGCTGAGTTTTCGACGTCAATCTTTGCAACTCGCGCCGCCACCTTGGAAAAATGGCGACGAATTTGACTTTTACGCAATTATTTCGTTTATGATACAAGTTACGACCAAAATAGTAATAAAAGAAAGAAAGATCATTTAATTTCCAACATTTTTGAAGAAATTATTTTCTATCAGAGTTATAGTTTCTGAGATACAAACGATTAAAAAACGTGGATTTTCCGAAATTTTGTTTTTCACGTCTTTTCTTAATTTTGATGCGAATATTTGGTCTGATGTGTGTTTAACTCTCATTTACGTGTAATGAAACTTAAAACCTTCAAGCTTGGCAATATCTTGGTCTCGGCACTAAGAGGAGAAGTGACCAGCATCTCTCTCCGGTCCGTTTGACCCAGGATAGACCTGGTAGTCTTTTTACAGCAGACTAAATAGGTCTGGGAGTCAGTTTGGATGTTGGGATGTGATATTATACATTATATACTTATACATAATGTTTAAAAATACATATAAAAATTAGGAAAACGTAGTTTAGTAGGAATAAAGGAGAGGTATTCAATCTGAAACATGGATAAATATTAACACAGTTTTTTTACTTGTATCCGCATCACTATTGTGGTAGAGTAGAACGCGTATTTTTATAATGTTGTCTCCATTAGGCCTAATTCACTTCACATATTGATCCCGATTGATAAATGTTTTAACCTTTTCGATTTCCTCAGTGGATCACATTGATCGATGTTACCCTGAAAATCATCATCTTTGAGATTCTCATTTTCTGCCTTATCCTCTATGTTATCACCAAAAACTGTTTCTTCAAATTCGTATTTTGCGTTAGATAATGCCACTCTGACATTCTGACATGAAAGTCCTTTACAAAAAAAATGCTGATCACTTTAACCCCGTCTTTCTAATCTGCATGTCGACCACATTCGCTTTTGAAATAACATGACACAGTTTTTACTAGATTTGCAGGTTCAGGGTCCTTTGTGACTCATTGGAATAAGTCCAATTTTACTTTGTTCCCATTCCCATGCTAGTTCATTTTTTATATTGTACAGTAATTGAACTTTATGGTAGGTTTTGAGAGAGTAAAATTGTGCAGCATCTCTCGTAGGAGGTAATGAAGCTAAATTGGATATCATTTTTGATGTGGATTTGGCGAATCGTTCATAACGGAGACAGCGTAATTTTTTCTATTTGCGGAAATGCTGTAAAATGTTCCCCAGCTGTTATAATCTCTTCACGATTTTCATTTTTATTCTTGAAAACCTGAATCAGTGTTTCGCAATCTGCCATGGTCTTGAAAAACTTTATTTTTCTTCTGTTGAACAGGGTCGATGTGTTATCGCACCCACTGAGTGCATGTAAAAATAACATTTTCAGCAACTGTCTTTCCATACTGCTAACTAGTAGAACAGTACATCTGCTCCTCAATTTTTCCTTTTCCAGTATTCCGAAACGAAATATAAGGAAGATGCCTCGCCAGTGCTGTTAGAAGTACGAATAGGTCAATATATTCCCCGATTATAAAAACAGAATTATACGATGAAGACAGATTGCTGTGTTAACAATTAATCTTTTACAGTATAAAATACCGACAAATTATCTTCAATTAATTTCTTGTGTTGCATGGCAATAAAACGTTTCTTATTTATTTCGTTGTATAACAAATTTTCTTGGGAAAAATGTCGCATTCATTAACTCATTGAAATTTACTTTTTCAGCATTATCTTTCATTGTTCGTCGCTATTTGTACTTTTGTTCGTTGTATCAGTCAAATATGCGTCAAAGATAATGATTGTATTACATCCATAATTAACTGGGTAATTATGGAGCGTTAGCAACATTATCAAAGAATGATAAATGAGTGGAATGATGTAATGGATGGACCATGGAGTGGAAGGCAGCATGTTTGTGCGAAGGAGGGTGTAGTGAGGAATTGTGAATGGTTGTGTCTGAAAATGTCTTTCCTGAATATGTCAAACTGGTGGCGGTTGTTTACTAAAGAAATAGAGAGGTCTAGGAAATTGAGTGTTCTATTGTCATTTTCAATTTCTGTGGTGAAGGTTATGTTAGGGTGAAGTGAATTGAGAAATTGAGTAAAAATGTCAAGTTGTCTGTGTTCCTGTCCAAAGAGTGATCACGTCATCTACGTAGCGGACTCTCACCAGATAAAATAAAAAAAGAAGTAGACACAGTAAAACTTATAGCATCAAACAATGGCTACAATATCTCTCTCATTTATAATATAATTACTAAGACAGATTATATCACACAAAGAAACTTACTCCAAACAATAATATTCAAATCAGATATGCAATCCCTTTCATAGGTCCTCTCTCACTTAAAATTGCGAATTCATTAAAACATTTAAACATTCACACTACCTTCTTCTCTCCACAAACACTCAACTCAACCCTATTATACACTAAGGATCCCAGCCCCCATCTCCTCCGAAGTGGAGTGTATGCTCTCACATGCAGTGATTGTCCCTCCATGTAAGTGGGGCAGTCCGGACGAACGTTCAAACAAAGGGTACAAGAACATATAAATGCATGGAATAATAACACTAATGTCTCGCACTTCGCCAACCACCTAGTAGAAAATACACACACATTCAACATTGAGAAGGATTTTCATATATTAGCAGTAGAATTTTGACTCCGGATCAAATTAGAAATTTTACACATATACAGTATTCAAAAAACAACAACATATCCCTATTAAATGAACAAATCCCTGAACTTCATTCCGCTCTCATGAAACTAGCCTTCAAATTCCTTCCTTCTCACCACCCAACTCTCCAGGGCACCGCACCCTACTCCCAACAGTT